>CAJPEV010002513.1:8730-43237 GCA_905338385.1 Darwinula stevensoni | reverse complement strand
GGACAAAAAAAATGATTGAAAACGTTGGCCCCAAAAAACATCCCCATGGCAAGGATCTATAATTTTCCATTTTTCCTGAACTTATCGTCTTGGTAGGCACATCCATGTCAGGTTTCAGCTTTCCATGTCTCTCCGTTTTATTCAAGCAACGGGACATGGAAGGCAAGGGAAGTTAAAAAAAAAGGCATGGAATAGCCGGGAATTGTAACCGGGCCTTACGAATACCAGTCAAATGTGCTTCCACTACACCACCGAAACTTAGACATACCGCATCCTATCTCGATGACATCCTTATCCATCACGATATATAATTGAAAAACTTCTCCCCCCAAAATGTGTACCCCCAGGGCAGGTACCTCCAAAGTCGGATTTTTTCTGAACTCTGCACCCCAAAAGGTACATGCGTACCAAGTTTCAGATTTCTAACCTTTCTGGAACATGGTTAGAATTAGCGTCAGTCAGTCAGTCAGTCACGATCGTCTATATATATTAGATCGTCATACAGCATACGTGCCAAACGTCCTTCACCGAAACAAACTTTCTGATACATTGCTGGTGTCCTTTAGTGCGAATTTAAGGCACTCACGTCAAAACTTAACGTCCTTGCCTCAAAAAGTAACGCACTCTCCATTGAAAGACATTGGGGAGGTTCTGGTCGGTTTCTCCTTTTGTATGGCTGACAGGGCGGGCATCGATCCGCGAGACTCCTCGCCTTCCCATTCACAGCAATGGATCGTCCTTCGAGTTTTGCCGATGGTGCGTTAAGTTTTGACTCCAGGTACGTTAGAAATTGATTGTAGGACGACCTTTTGTCCCTTTTGGAGAGCGGAAATTGAATCTCGACAACAGTACGCACAGTTTTGACACGGGTACGTTATGTTTTGAAAGTATTACATCATCCTATTATTGCCTTTCCGTATTCGGAGGAATTATTTTCCTGGTCTGCTTCTTGGCTGTCCATAGACGTTCCTAACCCCGTACGTTAGAATATTGAAGAACGTACTAGGATGAAAAGTTGGTGGGAGATTTTATGAATTTGGAATTGCACCAAAGGAAAATATAATCATTTTTATGGAGTTAAAGAGCGGAAACGGAACAGCAAAGATGTCCTCAAAAAAATCCTGAAGGCGAATATGAAACTAAACGCCACACAGGTGGATGGGATGGCCTTCTCGACGGTCCACAGTCTTCCTCCGTCTACGTCTCAAGGCCGAAGAAACGAGACAAGCAAAGCGCCTCGAGGCCTGATAGCCTCCTTTGTGTACATGGAAGAACGGGACCTAGTGCTAAGGAACAATGGCACCCTGAGGGAACCAGGAAGCTCGTCGTGCAAGATCTGCCCGTCGCCATGAGAGTGAAAGGTGCATAAAAAGATGCGAAGGCCAAGGAACTTCGGAAAAACGGAAGCAAGAACAGAGTCAGGACGCTTTTGAATGTCGCTCACGCCATATGGCGTGTTCGACGCAGTGAACCGCCGCTGCCGTTCACGCCATGTGGCATGTTCGACGCCGGAGAAGCAAGTCATTGAGTTCCAATCTCGAATATCGTCAGAAATGGCAAACCATGCCCTTTTGAATGAAATACTGGAACAACGAATTCACGAGATGGCATGAGTCAATATGTGCCACTGACCATGATCAAAATGTTTGATTAAGTGAAGCTTATGGTTTCATCATCGGAGAATAATATCCGGAGTCATTTTAAAGAAGGCAATCTCCTGATTAAAATGACACCAGAATGAAGCTGTCATCTGGACTGAAGGGGAGGTAAATGCTGCAACCGTTTCACAATCCCAGTCCGAATAGGGGCTGGGAGCGAAAATTACGTCACACGAAAATGCATGCGACAGGAAGGCTGGAGGAGAGATAAGAACTTGGTTGAAATTGGCCTCTTTAAATCAACTCCTCAACGTGTATGCCGAATTTCGTCAAAAATGAGGTAGTCGAGCTTATTTGCTGATCCATTTGGCGTGGAATATCGAGTTTGCAAGTCAGGTAAAACTAACTCACTGTTGCTAGCATATAGATCAATTGGACAAAAAAAAGTTGTGTCACAGATAGCCAATCTTCATTGGGCCAAGAAAGGCATATCATCGGCAATGTTCTGGGACCACCCTCGGTCGCCAACAACCTGCCAATTCCATAATGTCACATCGGCCGATGGATGGCCAGTGAATCGGGCAAGAATGGCCCGGTATTAGCAACATGATTGGGGCTTTCTTGGCTGCCAAGAAAGGCTCGATAATATATATTTTTTTCCCCGCATGCTACCGATATATCCCAATTCCTTCCATTATTAGTGGTACTCAATAAACTTGCTGTAGTACTTGAGCTGATCTAATTCATCACTCAAGAGTACCAATATTGGCAATAAAGTGGTAAGTCTGGTGTGCTGCCACTACACCACCGAACCCAGGACATCCAGTTTCGACTCTCGATGCCGTCCTAATCCGTCACAATAGATATATTTACAAAGTTCTCCCACCAAAATGTGTAACCCCAGGGCATGTACCTCCAAAGTCGGATTTTTTTCTGAAATCTGTACCCTAGTAGGTACATTTGTACCAAGGTTCAGATTTATAACATCTAGAACATGGTTAGAAATAGCGTCAGTAAGTTAGTCAGTCAGTGACGATCGTCTATATATTTTAGAAAAAGAGGTAAGACTCCACTCTCTTGTTCGAAGTAGTATACGAACTCAAACCTTTCCTCCCGTCCCTTTGGACGAGAGAGGCGATGGTTGGGATTTGCAGTTACTAGAACAAGGTTTGAAAGTTCTGCGTCTCCAGAATGATGAAAACAAAGCAATTCAGGCAGTGGTTCTTATAGGCAGTATTAACATGTTTAATTCCTGAACTCCATGAACTTGTCGCATTTATTGAGATGAAAAATGAAGAAATGACATCATCGACTGATTGCCTTTATGAGACATGACAAAGTATGTAATAAGGTACTGTGGATTTCTGTGAAGGACAAGTCTTGAGAAGGGTGGAAGGGTACTTTTGGTACTGTCCGGAAAGCAAGAACACTGCTGTCGTCAAGTGGTCTAGATGAATACTTCCATTGCAACTTTCAAGTGCAATTGAGGCGCATTCGATCGTGCCATCCGTTTGATATTGAATCAATGATGGCAGGGCAATATTTGGGCGACAACAAATCGCCAAAATTGACAATATTGGTGAAGCAATTTTGCGTGCAGCCGATTTATGCCGAATTTACTTGCAAGTCAATCTGGAGCCTTAATTGGGACTGTATTCTTTGCTAATGTTACGCCAATAATGTGATATCAGACTAATCCCATGAATGGGCCAGTTCCTTTTACCAATGTAATGCCAAAAAAGGGAAACCAGCCTAGGGCTAGGAAATGTCATATGTCCTCCACCAATGAAGTGCCGAAAAATAGCTAGCCAAGCTAAAGCCAGGAATGGGCCAAACATGCCGATGATCTGCCGAGCTTGCAATGCAGGGGCCATTGGTGGGCCAAGCTTTTCGGTTATGTGGGGTCGATATTAGAAAAAGTTGAAACGTTGTGACTTAGTTCAAGTTAAAAATTTGAGAAAGAACCAAATCAGAAAATAACACTTTTACTAGTATACACAATGCCAACCGGCATTAATTTTCAATTAAAAATGCATGACAGTGCTAAATTTGGTTGTCAAAAAGTTCACAGAGAATTTAACGGATGGGACAATGTTAATGGAAGAGCAAATTTGCTATGAAATGTCGCCTTTCAAGTGCATCATCTTCAAAAAATGCTTCAACTTGTCTCCCCCAATGGACGGACAATGTGCATCAGCATAATGCTGTGGCAAACAGGGTTTTCGAGATGCAATGGAATATATGAACAGTTCCAAGCGCAGTTTCCTGGAATGTATCGTTATCTGTTGACCTTGAGTAATACGCATTACGTAATTCAGTGCTGTTTTAAGGCATACCTGATCCTTCGCATGAAGAAATATGTAACTCTGCAACCTATGGTGTTACAAATAGCAACATGAAGAGCGAAACAGGACAATAAGTATCATTAACCGATCAAGGAGCCACACGAACGTTAGGTACTGTTCCTATAATCGACATTTCGTAAGTTCCACTTACCATGATCCTCTTTGGGGTTGAAACGGGTCCTCCTTTTCGAAAGTTGGTCTGCGGATTAAAGCGAGACATGTCAAAACCTTCATGTTCGAATTCTTGTATATATATGGCAAACGGATCAAAGTTTCCCCCCAGATTCTTGACCAGTTCCACTCGGTCACGTGCATCTTCAAGGTATTGTATCCGCTGGAGGTGGCCCTTCCCACTGTCACGCTTCTCTGCCTCGATCAAAAGATCGATATACTCGGTGACACCTAAAGGTTCAGGTTTCAGAGCAATTTTCTGGAGTCTCTGCAAGCACTTGTGCGCTTTTGCTGCCAGAGCAAGAACGTTGGCCCTCTCCTGGTTGAAGTCTCTGATGAGAACCTTCACAACATCTTCAGAATTCAATCTCTTCCCAACTGCCGTTTCATAGTTTGCTTTTAGATTGCCATACGTTCGGACTTCTTCTTGTTGGTACCATTCCAAGCGATGGTCGTTATTGACATGTTCAATCGGTGAACACTTTTTGGGGCAAACATTGCAATTTGTGCGCGTCTCATTCATCGCAGAACAATCACGTTTGTCTTCATTTTTGGGAATGTAACAAGGGTAATGACAAGTGAAATGACATACCAGGCAGTTGGTCACATGTGCACCATGATCCAAAGGAATTTTTTTCTGTTTTTGGACTTCTACTTTATATTCAAAGTCCTTGTTGGCTACAATGTCTTCTTCATGTTGTTTCAATATTCCATACTCCTGCCGAATTTGCTCCAACCTTCCCAGAGCTGGACAAAAATGAATATTGAAAAGTGCTTGTTATTCTACATGAGATAAATAGAGTTGATTTTGTCTCACCCTTCTTTATTTGTGGTTGGATGCCTTGGATGGCAGCCTCCAGGTGTTGTCGCTCACTTAGAACTTCTTTTGTCAAAGTTAGGCTGACAGCGTTGGTACTTTGAAAAAACGTGAAGAAATTTTTCAAGCTGTTGTAGCCCATCTTCCAGAGGAATGACTGAAATTGATTAGGTTCAGGTGTATCTTTTGGATTGTCAAAGAGAGCGGAATTATTAAACTTGAAGGAACTCTTGTATGGGAGGCCTGCAGTATCCAAAGCTACTAAAACTGGTGGCTTTTTGCTATCCGCAAATGTGGTGAGTACGAAAATATTTTCCTGGACGTCTTTCCCAAACACTGACAATATGGAATCAAAGATGTATTGTTGTGTGTGCGTGAGTCTGGCCAGGGCGGCCTGTACAACAAAGCAGACTCCATCAAGCTGATCAATGCCGATGTTGCCACCATCAGAAAAAAACTTTCGAATCTGATCCCTCAATTCCGCATCTGCCTTTATCCCCTCAGTATCGCCGAACCCAGGGGTATCAATTACGGTCAATGTAAAAGGGATCGTGAATCCCGGCTGTTTGTGGAAGACATATGCCGTGATCCATTTAGTCTGACTATGAGCTTCTGATCTTTCTCCTTCTTCGACTATCAGCTTCATACGGAAATCATCCTCCCAGCCAACACCATACACGTAATTCACAATCCCATTGATGAGGGTAGTTTTGCCTAATAAAAAAGACACAGACCTCCTAGAAATATACATTTCCTGGTTTGAACTCAACATGAATCCTAATGAAATAATCACTACCTGCTCCTGTTCCTCCAACAATCAATAGTACCTTTCCGACACCGGCATCGGCTCTGCGATCCCCGATTTCGTATTTCGCTAGTCGACTCTTTGAATCTTCCATCACTTTCTTCTTTGGCAGTTCATAAATGAACCCATCGATACGCTTGGATTCTTTCTTCATTTGTTGAGCCAGTGAGATATACTTCGTTTCTTGTTCTCTATTCTGCAAGGGTAAAAATGTGTTGGTAGTCATGTGCTTAAATCCAAAGATCCCAACCTAAGAAGCGAAACTACTAGATTCCGCAAATTGATGTAGTTTAGTTGTCATTAATTTCATTCATGCAGTAGAGTTCGAATTAATATAATCCTTCCATCCATCATCAATGCCCTCTATTCTTTCCAGGTTGCGCGGGCAGCCAATTCAGAAGTGTCTTTCAATGACTCCAGTCCTCGGCCAGTTTTTCAAGTCCTTCGCGATAGATTCCCTGACGCAACCATGCCAGGCTTCTTTATTGTCCCCTTGGTCTCTTTCCTTTTGGCTTAGAAGAAAGGCATTGTCTTGTAAATCATTTTTTTGTAGAATCCTGACCACGTGCACCTACCATCGTAATTGTAATCTCAATTTGGAGAAAGAGAGCTTCACACCAGAGTGCGTCCCGGATTTCTGTGTTCCTAAACCTGTCGAGTGTGGGTGGGAGGATAGGAGTGTAGACAGACTAGAAGACTGAGAGATTTGACTTTTTGTGAAGTTCCTTCTTCATTACTACAGACCGGTTTAGCTGGCGCATTACTGTAGAATGCATTGAGTAGGCTGTCCAAAGAGGAGAAAATTCTCGGTTTTGGTCTCGCTAATCTTCATCCCAGCCTCATTGTATGCGACTGAAAACCTGTCTGGTGTCTCCTGGAGATCAGCCTCGAAGGATACCAACAGGAATATATCATCTGCAAAAAGCAAATGACTACTTTGGACATCTATTCCAACACGCTCACTGCCTTGATTGCGTCCACTGATACAATCCATAATGGTTTATAACAAGGAGAGGTGACAGTACACATCGTTGGCGGAGTCCTACACCCACGCTGAAAGGATTCGACTTAACACCGTTAACTCGGACACAGAACTAAGAGTAATCATACCCTTTCATTGCTACCCAATCGATTTATTTGATGAAAACGACGATGTATCGTTCCTCTGAAACTAAAATAATTAACCAATAACATCAACTTCGAAAATTTCATAATTGAAACGAAACCATTCTTCCCCTTTTGAGTCTAGACTTGCACGATGCCTCTCAAACAAAAACACTTGCCTCTGCTATTATTCCCTGGAGAACGAAGGCATTGCAAGCCCTCAAAGAAAATATCAACAACTGACAGCTAGAATATAAAAGAGGCTTTGTAGGTATTTCTTATAGAAAATTCCGAGAGCTTCTGAAGGGAATTCCTGAGCATTTTCTCATAGTAACAGTGGATGAAGCTAGTAACAATTTTGCATTCGTTTGTCAACGCATGTACGGCCAGCTTCTTAACACATACATTTTGAACAGGCCTACATTTCTAGAACAGCATGTGGATTTTGATTCCGTTGTTAAGAAGATTCTATGTGCCTGCTCAAGTTACAACATAGAAAATGATTCAAAATCTGCAAAGATTCCCTTGTTATTTGCCAATCCAAAATTTCATAGAAGAATCCTTATCCAGATCCAGTGAAATTCCGCTTCTAATAAAGCTTCATTACCTCTGTTAATACCTGTGTAAGAAACCTCTCAATAAAGGTAAATGAGATCTTGAATCGCCTTATGGAAGAGGTAGAACGAATTTGTCAGGGAACACGAGTAGTGGATCATAAATAACAGCAAAGCTATTCCTGGATGCTGTGAAAAACATCAATACAGTGGGGAAAGCAAATATCATCCGATCATGGGATTTTACGACCCTGTACACTAAGATCCTCCTGAAGTTACTTCAAGAAAATTTCGTAGCTTTCTTCGAGAGATTCCTACCTATTGGTTGCTGCATGGGCATACAAGAGTATATATATTGGCAAAGAATAATTTTCAGACTTATTGAGGGAAAGCTTGCACTTCAACTACAACTCGAGTTGGAAATGGAATCTTCCGACAAGTAGTTGGTATACCAATGGGCAGTAATTATTCAGCTAACATGGCCAATCTTTTCTTACTTTACTTATTTTACACATGAAAAATACTTCCTTTCCGTGAGAATTTAAATTTACGGTTCATTATATTGATGACCTTTTGGCGATTAATGACAAAATAAACGGGGACATCAACGTCATTTAATCAGATACAATGGAAGTGGAAGAAACAACCAATCCTCCATTTGATGCAGCTAATTAACTAGATCTAAATTTACAAATATCTGGCTCTATGTTTGTGACATGCATCTACGATAAACGTAGGAACTTCTTTTTCCATCTTGAACAAGCCCATGAAATATCCATTCATACATTATAAAGAACGTGATTAAATCACAACTACGTACATATTTGATTATATTCAATTTAGATGATGATTTTGTCTCTAACACTTCCATTTTGCATGAAAAGTTTAAACATAATGGATATTCAACATGGATACTTAAACAACAATTTACTCTCTTTAATAAGACTCACTATTTCCCTATTACTAAATAAGAATGGATAAGGGATGACTTCGGCCATTTTCCCTTTCATTTCTTAGAATTGTCCCAGACATCTTGTGAGCCGGATCCTAATCTGCCCACTCAATAACTTTCTCTGCTTCATTTTCTGCTACTTTTGCTTCTACTTTCATTTTTCTAGGTCCTTTTTCCACAGGGGAGATGTTTTACTTCCAGCCTCTTTCTTGAAGGCCGGCATACGTAGGCTCGGATTGCAGCACATCCAAAATATATCAATACTAACTTATACTAGTGAGGCATATTAGCCTTTCGGCTTCTCCTTTTGCCGATATTTCTCATGAGTCTGGGGACTTGGTGAAACCCTTCGGGCAGGGATCTCCGCACTAGGAAAACTTATTATTGCGCAACAGTGAGTGGGATGTTGGTTACCTGAGCATCGTCATCTCCACATGCATAGAACACAATACACGGGCTACTAATGAGTAGCATAGGTGCGAACCTTAATCAGTTAAATATTAGTGATATTGTGGTGAATGCGAGAGAGACTTAAGCTGTTGACTCCCTCATCTGCACTCTGTTCGGGCAGAAACTGTTCCTCCTCTTAACCTTTTTCATTCCTAGTGCGGATATGTCGAAAGGGGTCAAACTGCACCGCAAGCTGATAGCAGGGTGGTGCCCCTGACGAGACTCCTGCATGGCTTGGTGGCACTTCAGGCTAATACCAATTGTGCCTGTCCCACACAAACCAATATAGGCGTTGGGGGAATGAATCTCGCTACTAGTAAACAATTCCTTAAATAAAAAGCCTCCTGTTTTACCGAGCAACCCATGCATTGGCTGATGTACGCAATTGAGTCCACTTCATACTTAATAATAATAATAATAATAATAAAAACCCGCCTACATCTGGAAGAAGTGCGAGCAAGTATACCTCCATCGGGAATAATATTTTAATATTCTAATAAGTCTCTATGGTTACAATGGTGCCAGTCCCACACAGACCAATTTAGGTGTTGGGGAATGAACCCCGCTCCCGAACCGAACCTGACAAAGATTGTCTAAACTATGGGAGGTTAGCCTGCAGAAAAGGGGCGAGGCTGAAGGAAGCCAAAAGAGGAAGGACAGTAAATAAAATATCCCAGAAATTGTCATGCAGCCTGCGTCTTTAGGGTGTTGAGGCTGCGAGGTTAACACAACACCCTGACCATACCGTTTCTGCTGTTAGGCGCTGAAGCTATGAAATTAAATGAGTAAAATGTAGCACCCAGATTTTCAGAGGCACACACAGTTTAAATCCGTCTGCCAGCACCACCGTTACCAATCAATTGGCTTCACCAGCCTTGCGACCGAAATTCATGACGAGACTGGTCCCTAAGGGAAGCAACCGAACATGGCTTGGAATGACTCAGGCCTATGGCAAAAAAAGGAAAAGGGGGGGTTAGCCCGGGAAACGCAGGCCTACAATGAAAGAGGAAGGAAACTACCATGACTTCAGCCAACAGTGTTCTGTGCTGACAACTTGGAGCGATTCCCAGATTGCCTCTGCTAAACTAGACCTTTACCTCAAGGCACATTGAGCTAAAGCCAGCTAACCCAACCTCAACAACCTGGATAAATTAATTCTTCGAATAGAACCAAAAGCCATGGGAAAGAGCACAATCACTGGTATAGTATTCCTGCACCGGGTCTGTGTTGCAGTCACTCCTGTGCTGCAAGGGCCGCATATCCGAGCTGTTTACAGGTCGAGTTTCGGGAATATCCATGAATATTTCCCAAAAGAATGCAAGACCATTTCCTTCAAGAGTGCATTTGATGAGATCGTACTTGGATTGTTGCGAAAAAAATTTAAATAGTTCTTTAAGGAAATCTTCATAACCATCATCAAGGAGTCTCTGGTGCAAGAACAAACAATTAAAGAGGAAACAGTCTGCTTCAGAGCAAATGTATGCGTACCTTTTTAACTGAGAGGCGCCGACGCTTTTAATAATACGCCTAGGGATATTACTATTTGCATTCGACAGACTCAGGAATTAAAAATCGACACCTCTTCTTGTATCATAGTAGCTGGTAATGAAGCACTTTTCTGAATAACTAACTGCGATATTTAGGTCTAAGTAATGGGCGGATTTGAACTGGGACGAGACCGTTTCTTCCAGTATAAAGCGTCGAGAAAATGTTATTATAAAGCTAGGCGCATGAACGAGACTTCCTTTCCAGATGATTACCGTTTCACCTACATGAACATTAATGACCTCCTAGCTATTACTAATTCAAGGATACAGGCCGAAATCGAGAGCATTTACCGGGATTGCATGGAATTGGATACTGCGAGCGATGAATCGACTAACACAGACATCAAGGCAAAATGTATGGAAGTATGAACATAGGATGTCCATCCGCTGCAGACCCCTAGCCTAAGTGGACCAAATCAACTGGAGAACTGCAAAGAAGCCATAAAAAAAGAGAAAGAAAGCGAAATTAGCCTGAAGTGCCACCAAGCCGTGCATGAGTCTCGTCAGGGACACAATCCTGCTGGAGATGGCGATGCTCAGGTAACTAACATTCCACTCACTGTTGCGCAGTAATACGTTTTTCCTAGTGCAGAGATACGAGGAGGGCGGTCTTTTTCTCCTTCGTATACATTGTGAGGTCCGGTCTATTATAGCCCATGGTGCGGTCCGTAATTATAGTCATGTCCCATAGTATCTTAGTAGAGGAAAAATCTTCTCATCTATGGGTTTCGTTCCCAGTTCCCGGTAAAATAGCTTTTGATTGTTCGTGAAGCGCTCGTTATGCCGGAGGTAACTGACCCTTTTCGTGTACCCCCTTATCCTCAGGGCCCAAGCTTGGATCTTCATCTTCAAGGAAAAAGGGATGACTCATTTCCATTATGAGAGAGCGCGATGCCCTGAAGAAATCTCACTACATCCAGGGAGATGCCACCCGGTTCCAAAACGCATTACATCTCGATGACGACTGCGACACGACGAAGATGAATACGGCAGAACAACTACAAAGAGAGGCTCGATGGAAGGAGAAACCTCTTCACGGCCAGCATCCCAAGATCATGGATAAACCACCGATAGACGCGAACGTCAGCTATAACTGCCTAAAGAAGGGACTGTTGAATGCCGCAACAGAGAGCAACATTCTAGCCATTCAGGATCAGTGCACCAGAACGCGTAACTACGAGAAGCACATCCTGAAACTGGATGTGGAAGGTCACTGCAGATGCTGTCCTGGGGAAGTGGTACGAACACCAGCCACAGTCTGTAGTGGAGAAATCCTCTACCAAGATACTCTGGGACAAACACATAATTACGGACCGCTCCATAGGCTGTAATAGGTCGGACCTCACAATCTATAAGAGGCAGAAGAAGACCGCCCTCTTCGTAGATGTGAGCATCCCAGTTGATAATAACCGCCAAGAGTAGACCAGGGAGAAGCAGGAGAAATACTCCGAACTGAAAGTAGAACAGTTGTTCGGAATGTAGACCACCATCGTTCCCATCATCATCCGCACAATTGGCGTCGTCCTGAAAGACCTCAAGGGACAGGTCAAGAAGCTGGAGTGTAAAAACTCACTTGATATCCTGCAGCGTGCAGCAATCTAGGGCATGGCCCAATAGTGCTGTCCTTCGCCGTGTCCTTCAGAATTTGGCGAATATGAGGTTTGGGATGAGGTTCATCCCCCCTCATATCTCAAATACCGGCGGTCGCCATGGAAGGATTTATTATCTATGTAACGATCGTGACTGACTGCCTGACTGACGCTAATTCTAACCATGTTCTAGAGAAGTTAGAAATCTGAAACTTGGTACAGGTGTACCTTTATGAATGCAGAGTTCATAAAAAATCCGAATTTGGAGGTACGTGCCCTGGGGGCACCCATTTTGGGGGGAGATGTTTTCAATGATTTATATTTGCTTCAGTGAAACGGAGAGACATGGAAAGCTGTAACTTGGCATGCACATGCCTACTGAGACAAAGTTCAGAAAAAATGTCAAATTTCAAATGCATGCCCTGGGAGCACAGTATTGGGGGTGACGTTTTTAAATTTTTTTTTCAGTCCTACCAAATTGGTTAGAGATAGAAAGGTGAAACTTGACATATAAATATCTACGATGCTGAGTTAAACAAATTCCGACTTTGGAGGTAAATGCCCTAGGGACACAAATTTCAAGGGAGATGTTTTCTAATATTTTTTTGCTTCAGTCAAACTGATAAACATGGAAAGTCGAAACGTGACATTGACGTACCTACTGAGACTCTGAGTTCAGGAAGAATGTCAAGTTTTGGATAAATGCCCTGGGGGCATATTTTTGGAAGGTGATGTTTTCAAATAAAGATTTTTGTCCACTGAATTGTACAGAGATAGAAATATGCAACTTGGCATAGCAATAACTGGGGCGATGGTGAGTTTTAAAAAAATTCCAGTTTTATTGTGTATACCCCTAAGGCACAGCTTTTGGCTTCGGATTTGAAGTCAGGCACAAAATAAATAGTTGGTGTAATTATTTTGATGGATATATTGGATCGTTCTCTCTTGGTACACATTTCGACAGGGACATATTTTTTATACATTTATGCCACCTTGAGAAAAAATTAATGAATGAATCACTAACCTCGACAATGGAGTGCCAATGGAGCGGCCATAGCGAGTTTGCACTTCGGGCAAAGAAACTCGCTAGTCTAATACATGTAGACGATGGTGACTGACTGACTCGAATTCTAACCATGTTCTAGACGTGATGAGAAGCTGAAACTTGGTTCACAAATAGCTGTTAGATCGCTGACTCGAGAAAAATTCCATATTTGAGGGTAAGTGGCATGGGAGCACATTCGGGGGGTTTCATTTTGCAAGCCTAGGTCTAACCTTCAGACGGACGCTTAGGCCTAATCCATTTCCAGGCGCACACTTCCTTCAAGAAAACGGAAGGAATGTGTACAGCTGCTAGGTTGTCGATTCCAGAGAAAGTTTAACTACAAATGCCCAACTTTAGGGGTACATGACCTGGGGGCACATTTAGGGGGAGGGGTGTCTGATTTTGTAGGCCTAGGCCCAACTCTTGGATGGATGCTTAGGTTGCTACCACTCTCAATTTTTCAGAAGTCTTTCAGAATGAGAATATTACTCGTTGAAAGCATCTATTCTGAAAGCGTGGAATTAGATCACCGAAAAACATATGTGTGAAGTTGTCGATGACTTCACGCGCCGTCTGAAGACTTGTATGGACGCAGGGGATGGTCATTTTGAATATGTGTAATTTTGTTGTGTTGCTAAGACTAATGTGCTCCTTCAGTTGCTGACTTGTTGTTCAGAGGCAAATAAATATATTTAAAATACTGTAGGGAAAATTCTGATGGACAGACTTTCTGGTCACCCTCTACAGGGTACGCAGGGTATCTATTTATCGCGGACGATTTTAATCGCGTATAAAATTATTCATTTTTGAGCAAACTAAACAAAATGTTTACAATATTTAGATATCTGTTCAGCATTTGTTGCGACAAAGTTTCGGTCAAATCAAATTCACCAATTCCAATCTACGAACTTCAACATGAAGTCTATTTCAAGCACTTTTTCCAATCGTGCCTGGTATTCTGGTGGAGGTGATAACGGTGGAGACCACGAGAGGGTTGTCACGTGCTCGTCACAAATAATGTCACAAGTAACGATCGAACGCGCCCAAAAGGCCTCCTGATCTGGATAGCAACAACATAACACCGCTAAAAGGCTCTTCTCAGAGCCAACAAAACCGAACGGCTGGACCATCAATCCGCGTGTGCCACTTCAACGTAGAAGGGCTATCCCGTGCCAAGTGTGATTACCTAGGAAAATTCCTTTCAGAACATAATATTGACGCTCTTGTACTCCAAGAAACCCACATTGCGAACCAAGAAAAGGCATCGAAATTATTTGTCCCTGGACTTCACCTTGTCGTAAGTCAACACCATCCGAAGTATGGCCTTGCAACGTATGTCAAGGATTCGCTGAAAGACTCGACCACCTCAGACTCGATCAACAGAACAACAAATGCGATAGCAAAAAAAATCGGTGAGCTAACTCTTATTAACGTTTATAAGCCACCTAACTTGATCTGGACTCTGCCACTAATGCCCCTCTCAAGTCATCCTACCATCTATACTGGAGACTAATAGCTGCCATACAGCGTGGGGCCACCCGGCAAACGATACTGCTGGTGAACAACTGGTAGAATGGGCCTCGACCCAGAACACATTCCTTCTGTATGATGCGAAAGACAGAGGCACGTTCCATTCCGGTAGATGGTGCAAAGATTCCACGCCTGATCTGTGCTTCGTTTCCTGTGACCATAATGGGCAACATTCCAACCATTACCTCTCTGCCTGAACCACAGTGGAATTTTAGAAAAGCTGACTGGACCTCCTACACGAAAGCAGTCGATAAAACGATCCGCCGCATACCGCCTAAACCTGAAAATGTTCATCGTTTTGCAAACCTTATGATGAAAGTAGCTACTGCCCATATCCCCAGAGGCTATAGAAAGCCCTACACACCTTGTTGGACCCGAGAGAGCGAAGGTCTCTTTAAGGAATATATCGAATCAGGCGACCCAAACATTGCCTCTACCCTCCTGAAGTCATTGGACTCTGCTAAGAAACAGAGATGGATAGAAAACCTTGATTTCACGCACTGAGGTCGTAAAGCCTGGCGCCTCCTCAGACACCTTGGCAGAGCAGGACCACCGCAAAATAAGATCACCACTGCATCAGCAAATGATATTGCTGCTCAGATACTAAAGAGCTCCAAGAGTCCAACAAACAGAAACAACAAAAAAAAGGTGAAAGCTGACCATAGATCCATGTCGGCATGTCCTCCCTCGTCGGGTTTTTCATCCCCCTTCACCGAAGAGGTCAAGATAGTCCTCTCGGTCACAAGATCAGGCAAAGCCGCCGGACAAGAAGGCATCTATCCTAAGTTCTTGAAGAACCTAGGGCCCTATGGACGACAGTGGCTGGCTACATTGTTCTGTAACATCCACGCCTCAGGAAAAATACATAAGACATGGCGACAATCGAAAATAATTGCTATTCCAAAGCCTGGCAAGCTGTCACACGACCTAAAAAGTTTCAGACCTATCTCATTGTAATGCACAGCTTACAAGCTTCTCGAACGACTGTTATTAACCAGATTGGGCCCTATAGTCGAAGCACACATCCCACCTGAACAAGCTGGCTTCCGACCGACCCATAGCACCTGCGACCAGGTACTCGCGCTGACCACCTTTATTGAGACTGACTTCCAGCACAAACTCACAACTGGAGCTACGACACTGTTTGGGGCGAGGGTCGCCTTTTGAAAGTATCTAACATTGTCAGGTGCAAACAGACACTACGTCTACTATCCTTCATGTTAACCAACCAGAGGTTTCGTGTCCATCTGGGGAACACGATAAGCAGGGCTCGACTCTTAAACAACGGCCTACCCCAAGGCTCAGTCCTTGCCCCAACCCTTTTCAATATCTATATTAGTTTCATCCCTACCACTGAGTCACGCAAGTTTGGGTACGCTGATGACCTCGCACTTGCAGTTCAATCCGTACACCCCGCCAAGATCGATGACGTACTCACAAAGGACTTACAGGAGCTCGAACGATTCTTTAAATACTGGCGCCTCCTCCGAAACCCCAGTAAAACAGTTGTAAGAGGCTTCCACTTGAACAACAAACGCGCAAATATGCCCTTAACCACTACTTTTTGTGGACAAAAATATGGGATCCATCCCCGAAATACTAGGATGTCACCTTAGACCTCAGCCTTACGTTCCACGAACATCTCAAGAACATAACTGCAAAGACCAAGTCTCCCGTGAACCTGGTCCATAAACTGACTGCCACAACTTGGGGAGCTAATGCTCCCACTCTGCAGACAGCAGCATTGACTCTTGTTTATTCCATCGCTGAATACTGTGCCCCAGTATGGGGCCGTAGTGCGCATGTGAAACTTGTCGATACGCAATTGAACGCTGCTATGAGGGTAATTACGAGAACCCTCAAATCCACTCCTCTGCCAGTGGCTCCCAGTGTTGGCCAACATAGCACCAGCCCACCTCCGACGAGATGCGGCTTATGTCAGAGAGCATCATAAACCTCTCAACAACACAAACCTACCAATCAACCAAGACCTAGAAAATCCGCCAGTCAATCGTTTGAAATCCAGGAAACTTTTCTGGACTGAGATACCCCAAAGCAAAGATACTCCACGAGGCAAACACTTCAACTGAAGAACGTTGGCGAAGTGATTGGGCTAACACAAGCCTACCACACAGGTACTGTACCTCATTACCGACCCAACAACAAAACAACTTGGCTTCTACCTACAAAGAAAACCATGGTTCACCATCAATCGCATCAGAACTCTCCACGGACGCTGAGGCCACCTATTCCATAAGTGGAGAACAAAGGAAATCCCAAATATCATTGTGGCACACAGAGCCAAACTATCCAACATATTGTGAACGACTGTCCAATCAGAGCATTCAAACGTGACATTAACTGTATCCATTCAACAGGCCGAGAAGCAATCGAATGGTTAGCTAACCTAGATATTGAACCTTAATTGTTGCTATCCAAAACGCTATACGAAAGAAGAAGCAGCGCTTTCTGGCGCATTTCAACGGTAATGTCACCAAACGCAGCGGTAATACATTCCTTCAGTTCGGGAATGTCCTTCGCTTTGGTCGCATAGAATTTCGACTTGACAAACCCCCACATGAAGAAGTCGCGCGTCATTAAGTCAGGAGAATAGGCCGACCAGGGCATTGTTGGTGATCCACGACCCATCCATCGATCCGGAAGCTTTTCTTTCAGCCAGGCACGAACTTCTTTACCGAAATGAGGCGGGGCACCATCCTGTATGAAGACCAGGTCATCAGCCAATCCTTGATTCAATTTCTGGCCAGAATATTTATTTGGCTTTAAGGAAACAATACTATTGTTTATTAGCGTAACGTTCATTATGTAGTATGAAGTGGCAGGGAAGGGAGAAGAGTGGAAAGCGACGATATACGCGAATATTGCCCCAGGCCTCACAATTCATTTTGGTGACCCTATGATACACGCTTAGCCTAGGCCAGAAATGTCAAACTTGACTAAGCTGGCGGCCGGATGGAACCCTTCAGGAGTGGGTGTGCCCATAATCGCACGTCTTGCATCGAAATTTCAATTGCCAACAGGTTAAATTAGTCTGCACTGTTTAAAAACCACTGTCGAAGAGAACTTTGCAGGCCGGACGAAATCAAATAGTAGCCCGGCAGTTTGACACCCATGGCCGAGACCGGCCGGAAGTTAGTGTAATGTTCCAGAAGTCATTCTCGAGAACAGGATGGGAGATTGTGGTCGATAGGAAAAAGTGCCGGCCGATAACGGGGTTGGGATTCGGATAAATGTAAGGCCGAAGATCTCCCCACGGCGAGGAAATTTTCCTTCCTTCAGCGAGATGAAACTCCAAGAGCTCCACGTGGGGACGTGTAGAGATTGTGGAAGAGAATTTGCTGCCTGTAGCGATGAGAAGGCCTCTGAGTTTTAGGGCCACGAATGAACCAGGGATTTCTTGTCCAAGAGTTCGTGGAAAACTTCCACGGGTCAGCTAGTATAGATTAATAAAATATAATATTCCCTACTTATATATACAGTATACTAGCGGCCGGTGGCCGCTACGCTGGCCGTCTAATGGGTGGAAATTTGAATCGTCTATTGTGCGCATAACGTCTCCTTGACAATCCTCTGTTCATCGAATTACCCATTCGGAATTGAACCGCTTCATTACATTTATACACATATAGCTTGCAGTACACAGGGAGATTCTGTTCCTAAACACCATAATCATGATATTCCAGCTGATTGCCACAATCGTTCATTGTGAACAGTTTAGCACGTTCTCTTAAGACTTAAGACGACTTTGCTGATTTCGTCTCCCTAGCACATTTAATTTCCTTGCATCACCGATTAGCTCATGGGCTAATATTGTTAGCATATGATACAGACACCATTGATTCTGAAACAGTACGGACCATTTTCAAGAACTTGTTCGAAGGCACAGAGGGAATTTAGTGCATGCGCGGCACAGTGCTAGCGACTAATTCCAGAGAATGCCTCGCCACCACATTACCCTGATGCTCTGAAAGTGCTGCTCACTGGTGCGAACGTGTAAGTTGCAGCAGGAGCATTTATCCGTTGTGGCTGCAATGTGAAACAAATCTCCCCTCCCTACAGCAAAATGTACAGCCTGACAGTGGTCGCTGCGCAAACGACTGTCGTGATTTGAGATGACATGGAGAGGCCTGACAAAATGTCCCGAATTCCGTGGTGTAAGGGTAGCACAATTGACCGGCAAGCAAGAGGTCCGGGTTCAATTCCCGGCGGCCCCACGGCTTTCGACACCTGAGTGTTGCGTTCCTTGCATCAAGTTGCCCAGCAGGCTGCATTACGTGCAACAGGGTACTGTTCATCAGTCATTCTAGCCATTATGGCTAGCACCTCCTAAAGCACCGATTTAGGCACTTCGCACCGCAACTGCAGTGGCAAACGTTGTTTCCGCGCCAGCACCAATCGTTCATTATCTGCAGCGACTGCCTCATCGCCGTCCTTATACTTTATATTATATTATCTTATATCTTATACTTTATATGTATATATCCTTTCACTCTCACTTGTATCACACTGAACAAGGTGAGAGAATAAGGCTGTCAGTGAAAGCGAAAGGATGAAGGGACCTCCCGTATCGTTTTTCCAATATTACATTTTTTCGAAGTCTTATTCTCGATTAAAAAAAAAACCTTTTATTTGTATTGATTTATCATTAGGGGTCTAGGTATACCTCCTAAACTTGCACAAAAGTCCATCGTGTGGGTTAACTTGCATAAGAAAGAATGCATGCTAAATAACATGCATAGGAAAATTGGACGGGTTCAAGTTGCACGGTATATTTTATGCACGTTCAACTTGCACGGAAAGGTCAACTTGCTTATGACATACTGTATACAGCAAAGATATAACAACCTCCAAACTATTACAGCCACGAAAATGCAGTGACGCCTCCTTCAGATGGATACTTACGAAGATCTTGCTTGAATTGCTGAGAAAAAAGTTGGAAGTGTTTTTTCAAGAGGTCTCTTGAGAATACATTATTCCTCAGCCTTTGGTGTAGGAGTTCACTATTAAAGTTAAATCCTTCCATGTCATAGCGGATTAGACAAAATCTTTTCATTTGGGAAATTATAGCATTATTTATGTTATGGCTAGGAATGTTACTTCGGGCGTTGCACATACTAATGAATTCGCAACTAAAACCCCTTCTTTTATTGCATATATCTGTGATGAAACAATCTATCCCACTTTGCACAGAAATGTTCAAATCCAGGTAATGGGCAGATTTGTATGGGCGGACACAGTTTCTTCTAATTCGAGACAGTCAGGATATACAGTATTTGATGAAGATCTGTTTGTATTGCAGAGTTATTAATAACAATTATATCATCAATATACCTGAAAGTATTTAAATATGCTTCTGGATTAAGGTTTTATTCATACTTTTCGGTTCATAGTAAAATAAAAATAAATTAGCCATGTTAGTAGAGTACTTGTTTTGTAATTATAAAGTAGAGTGTTTATAGAGAATTATAGAGGATAGAGTAATTGTAGAGTGTTTCTGTATGTCCGAGTGTGAGGAACAAAACTGTGTCAATAACATGGTTGACTTTGAACAGCTGCAGCTCATACAATATGGGGTTATTTTGCATGTGACTAGCGCCAATCGAAAGCCAAGAAGTAGGATTATGATTGACTAAAATTTAAATTAAATTGAACACGTCATACTCTATGAGTCATGAACTGGAATTGTGTCAAACACTGACAAAGTCTTGTCAATGTTTGACCTTGTCCCTCACTTCAATTTTGTCTTCAGCCAAATGGAGTAATATATTGAGCTGGGATAAATGAATTAAGGAACAGGATTTGCCATGGCATTATATGGCATTTACTGAGAAAGTCAACACGGCCTGAACAATATTACCATATAAGCACCAACCTTTGCTAAGAGGTTCATCACCCTAACAGGTTTTTCTCACTTCCGAGAAATGGCGCTGTATCCTGATAGAGGGCACTGTCGTTGACCCAGTGACCGAGGTGATAACAAGAAACGCGCCACCGTTTTAGAAGGGAGAAAGTATTATTTTTGCATTCCAGGAAAAAATATCAGATTTATAATGTTTTCATATCGTACGGATGGGAGGTGTTGAGAAGGTCGTCTGAGCTTTTGTCAGAGGACTTCTTTGAACTGTGCATAGGGCATATGAGCACGAATCATTCGTTCTCCCCTTCGAGAACAGAGGAGCTTTTAGTAAGCATACTCGGTCACTGGGTCAACAACAGCGCCCTCTCTCGGGATACAGCGCCGTCTTGCGGAAAGAAAAAAACACTTAGTCACATGAACTTTTCCGTCAAGTATCATTTGGATCTAATTGTCCTTTGAAAAGTTAAAGCTGAAAAATTCACTGAATTCTGAGACGATCGAGCACAGGTCGTCACCTCACTTGAGGTGGAATGATCCACCTCTAAGCACCTATAATTCACTTCTAAATTGGAACTGCAAAATTTAGGCAAGCGTGTTGAAAAAAAGCTGGCAAGCATTTCAGCACCTGGGAACAGTCATATATCGATTGCCTATTCAATGGAATTCTTTTCGCTGAATTTATGAAACTTTGTTTCTCTCATAGAACACGGTAGTGCGTTTTATTAACTATCCTATATACGAATCGCCTTGGGAATTCCCATTAAATTACATCCTGAATTTGGAGAGAGAGTTTTTATTGGCCGGTCCCTTTGTTGTTGCATTAACCTTGTTAAAACTACGATGTTTTTCGAAGTCCGCATGACATGTATAGTGCAATCAAGTAATTCTTTACCATTGAAAAAGACCTTTACATATTGCATGGAGAAAACCTACATGAGCATATTACTGACGTTGCACTTACACAGCGCTCAAAGGTTGGCGAATACACGTTAATAATGTTCAGGCAATGATTTAAGTTTTCAGCCAAATACATGTAATTACATCAGAAGTCCTACTATGCAAACGAGCTCCACATTACCTTGAAACATTAATTTTAGACTTTGGAAATTCCTCTTTTCTTGGCTTCTCCACTCTCTACTTTCCCTTTTCCTTTCAACTGGTGTTTTTGCGTGATTTACATTGACTAAAACAATACCTGGATAGATTGGAGATGCATTGTTACAAAACCTTTACCTGACGATGGGCATGCATGGGACTAGAGGGATTTTATTGACTGGTTGCTAGTCACAATATCATGTTATGTTAGTCACGAAGCATAATGTTGTTTTTCACACCATTCACGAGTCTAGACAGCATCCCATCAAGAAGGCAAAGTATCCCGTAGAAGGAGTAGAACCTGGGATTAGAAAATAAGTTCCGTTCGTGAATATTTGCCCATCAGTGATGACATAGGTGGAAAGTATTTCAATTTGAGTATCTAACATGACATCTTACCATGATTCTACCTTATGCCTGGCCTATCCAAATGCTTAAGAGAAATAAACATGGGATCATGGCTAATTATATCTGAAGAAAATATAGCTCACGATTACGTTGATTAATTCCTTTTGCTTTGGTTGCATTCTGAAAAAAAAACAGCCTTGTAAAAGCAAATATTTCAGAAAAAATATATCCAGGGAGTGACACACCCATATTTTCTGGGGAATGACGATTTTATCATAATGGTTGTTCAATCATATGCAGATGAAATCCATTTTCAGTTTATGCTCATAATATGCAATATTTATTGGGTTGGAAAGGAAGTCTTGCAACACTTTCTAAAACTATTTATAAAAATTTTCCAAGGAATGATGGGCGGGGCTTTGCATTTGTATATGCTGGGAACGTTTATGGCATCCTTTTCACAATAATAAACAGCGTTTATGACAACAGTGTGACTCGATGTACGATGAATCTACCTAATAAAATGGAGGAAATGAGGAGTATGCCGATTGAGCTGATCGAGTAGGAAACTATTCTACTTTAAAACGCTTTTTTTGTTTTGTTTAGGTGAGCTGAAACCATGTGAATAATAACTGAATCCTTGAGGCTAGAATCTTCATTTTGTCAAGATTATAAAATTTTGACTAAATGAAGATTCCAGCCGTTTTTTCTTAACCCTAAGCTTGATGAAAATGCTGGGGTAGCTTCCGCACAACATGCGCAAGATTTTTATCCCTCATTTTCGGAAGGCAACTTGACTAGTGCATACTGTATGTGTGACAACCTATGACAACGGTAGTTCTTTACTTGACTCTACGACGTCTTTCATCGCATTGCTTAGGAGTTACCTATTACAACCTCCAGGNCAAACGCGACAAAGTTCTCCTTCTGCATGACAACGCTCGTCCACGTGTTGCGAAGATGACTCGCCAGACGATTTCGGAACTAGGCTGGGAAGTTTTACCCCATCCAGCGTATTCTCCGGACTTGGCCCCTTCCGAGTATCACTTGTTCCGGGCCCTCAAGAATCACCTGCGGGACAAGGCCTTCGACGATCGAGCACAGCTCGAAAATGATGTCGGCCGTTTCTTCGCTTCGCAATCGCCAGAGTTCTGGGCAAAGGGCATCGAGCAGTTACCCGTGCGTTGGGAACATGTCATAGACAACAATGGTCATTACATTGTAGACTGAAATTGCATTTCAATAAAGTTATACATTTTTTTTTAATTTGCAAGGAGTGTTGTAAGACTTTCTTTCCAACCCAATATATCATTTTTATTTCAGGATCAAGGTTAACCATAGCGTGGAATTGCCTGACCTCCTCAGAATAATGAATTATTTATGACTTGGTTTAGAGGGTACATCCCAATCGAAATAGATTTTTCGATAGAGAGGCATATTGAATAACAGATTTGCAATACATCCAAATGGATTAATAATAAAATCAGGTAACGCATAAACTGCTAGGTTTCTACGTTCTGAATAAAATCCATTTTTTTATGTTCTAGGTTCAAACCCTTGGCGAAATTATTTGCCTGAAACGCACTCTCAGAAATATTTCACCCATACAAAGGAAACACACAAGGAAAGGTAATACCGGATAGTCCAAAAAACGTCTCCTTTTGACGCTTCATAAAATCCTTTGTGGTTGTTCTAGATTCGTGATATATCCGTATCATAATGGAAACACCACACAATTGTTTTTTTTATTAATTTAATGCACAAGGGCTGCCTGAATAAAAATCGACATTCGTTCGATGTTGAGTCATAAAATAGCGTTTCAGGACTGTTCAAATGATTTCTCTTGCTTGACGCCATAAATGCTGCTTTT
Organism: Darwinula stevensoni; assembly: GCA_905338385.1. NCBI lineage: Eukaryota > Metazoa > Arthropoda > Ostracoda > Podocopida > Darwinulidae > Darwinula > Darwinula stevensoni. Next base: position 19,539 of record CAJPEV010002513.1, on the reverse strand, counting down.
CATGCTAATTCTCATCGTAGTATTCTGTGTGGCAAGTAGTTGCAGGCATAGAAGCACAAATAGTTAACAGCTGGATACCACTCGATTCATGAAGTTTTCCGGTAAATTCCATTTTTGTGCATTGCACTTTGGCATATTTGAGTATATTGGCGATATCATACGTATTAATATAAGTCTGACAGATCTAGGAAATTACGATGCACAATTTCTTGATGAAGACTATAAATCATCCAACAAAATGTGTGAAAGCCATCTATATGGTAACTTGGGGAATATGGCAATTAGGGTAATATCACCATTCTCAATGAATCTTCTTACAGACTGAATAATCAGTTTGGGCGAATTAAAAAAATAGTTTTATAGAGGAGTATATGCAATTGTCGAAACGTTTAGACCATTTTATTGATCTCGTTCTCACAGGAATTCGGGATACATCGATGTCTTGAAAGTCATATGCATGCGATTATTTGTCTCATGTACCTGAAAGTAATATGAGCCTTGAGCAACTTAAGCGTATATTTTCTAATAGCAGCATTTCATCAAACTTCCTTTATGGTCCCTCCTGTGCTAGCCCCTTCACTTGCGGATTGCAGACAGTGTTGTCAATTTTGTGATGCAAGCCAATATGGGGAAATATGACCATATCGATATGGGGTAATGTGGACACATCCTTCATTTCGTGTTAGCACTGCACTGACCTATTGGGAGTGTCAGCTTCCTTTCATGTGGGGATCTCAGGATGCAAAAGATCATCCAATGCACTTCCTCTGGATATATGGATAGTTGTACCGCACATCTGAACGAAATATGCTGTACATGAGGAGCCCGTGCATGAAGATACAGGTGAAACTTGTTATACGTGCTTTCGTTATCCGCATTTTCGCCTATCCGCTGTTTCATTTCGATGGACACTATCACTATCTCTATCCGTAGGCGCCGTGGAAGCTTCCGCGATTCTCGGGAACGCAACCCCCCCGTATAACGAGAGTTACCTATATTCTCATGCGCCACCTCCTAGACATCCGCTTCGCCTGACATACTCCAGAAATTTTTGCAGCACGAAATTTGAATGCAAGTAAATATCCCTTGTTCAAAAAGTTTAAAGGGCCTTCTGTGATTTTTGTTGGAACTATTTATCAATACATGCCAAAACTAAGCTGCGTTTTCCTGCAATGTGAGATCACTTATTTTACACTCGAATCGCATGTTCCCTTCAATTTATGATTGCATTTGTGATTCAATTATGATATGATGATCACGTGCAATGATACTCAAAGCCGAAAGCGTCGCAATCCTGCTTTTTACAAGTCCTTGAGTCAGATAATAATGTCGACTTTTTTGCTAGTTCTGAATGCAGTAAATGAATTCTTTTTTCATCTGCTGAATCTCCCTTATTATGTTTCAAAGTACTCAGCATGTTCCAGCGTATTTCACACATACATGGAAAACCCCAAGTTATTATATGAAAAGTGGTCATATTTCCCCAACAATAAGGGTAATATGGCCTCTTCGGACCAACTTGTAAAAGATCCAAAGGCGCAATATTCATGCGGTTTTTTGCATGTACCTTACTGGCGTTTAGTGAAGGAGATATGAATCCGTATTTAAAACATTGTTGAGGTCAAATTCGACTTCGATGGGCCGTTATGACCATATTTCGTGATGTTGGACCATATTCCCCCAAATTACTTCATGTGGACAAAATGTTTCCATAAAAAACATTACGTTGACCGGGTTCCAAACCGCTGCAGAACAGGGCTACGGAAATTGAAGGCTGATACGGACAACCAGAAACTCAGAAAACAAAGCACTAGGTGGACGTATTCGGTTGGCAATGGAAAAGATTGCCCAACGTCAAATCTATTATGACCCGACGGACAAAACCAAGATACATTTGAATGTATGAAAAAGGTCATCTGAGTAATTTTGAAACATACTGGATCAACAGATAAACTACATGATCACTACCTACGCCCCGAGGGAGAAGATAATTGGTGTGGTTTTTATAAGGACTTCGCTCCATGTCGGTATGTCGACCTAGGTCAGAGTCCTAGAAAACCTTGGCATGGCTCCGGGGTTGTCAGTCCTCGCTCACTATCAAAAAAGAAAGCTTGGCGTCTTTTTCATGCTGATAGACGCTCAGGTGATTTGGCAAAAATTGTGTTGAATATGGAGAGCCCACATTTCAATGATGTTGATTTTTCGTCAAATTATTAACTTCTAGCTTTAACGTTTCAAAATTTTCAAATGTCGACACAACGTTGTTTTGTCCAATCGGTCTATATGCTATTACTAGCGAGTTTGCTTGACCATCCTGCAAACAAACTCACTATGCCAAATCAACCAGGGAGTAAGCCCGACCATCTTGCATTGTGGCGAAAATTGGCATACACGTAGAGGAATCGATTTAAAGAGACCGATTTCAACCAATTTGTTATCTGTCCCATAGATATCCAGATATATGATTTTATGCCCCAGCTCACATACGGACAAGAATTGTGAAACTATTTCTGCAATAACTTCCTCTCTTTGTTAACACGTTGGCGACAATGCGTCCTGATGCCAGGATGCATTTTTTTTTTCAATGAATACCCTCTGGAACTGTTGAGAACGTGCCAGAAGATTATGATTTCGTAATTACTGATAAAAATTCCAAAACATTCAACATTTAAAAAAAACTCGGCAAAAAAAATGTTTTCTGGGACCATGCGTCCTGAGGGCGGGGCGCATTTTTTGACAAAAAAAATGCGCGTTGTCCCACGCGGCGGACAAGCAAAAATAGGCTGGTCGTCAACGTGTTAAGATGAAAACTTCATTCTGGTGTCATTTTAATCGTGAGATAGCCATCTTAAAAAGGACTCTGGACATTATTCTCCTAAGCGGAAACAATAAGCTTAACTTGATCAAACAGTTTGATCAAATTCAGTGGCACATGGACACTTGCCACCTAGTGAATTTGTTGCTTCAATATTTCATTAAAAAGGGCGTAGTATGCTATTTCCGCCAATACAAAATTCAAGGTTGGCACTCAATAGGTTCATGATATATTAGATTGGTACATAAGTCTTTTCGGAATCATCACTTTCCGTTTTTTATTGAAAAAAGAGCATCAATCAACATTATATATGCCATCATTATCTACAACGTATTCCCATCTCCTGGACAAATCCATAATACCATATTGTATCAAATCACGTCGAAATCACCCCAATTGATAGAATTGGGGTGATTTCGACTTAAAAAAGTTCGCATGTCCTTTTCCAGCTGGTCACGATCATCAAAGCGTTTTTCCTTTAGATGGTTCTCTAGCGCCCGGAACTAGTAGTAATCTGAGGGTCCGAGGTCCGGCGAATACGGCGGATGAGGCAGGATTTCCCAGCGAAATTTTTCCAGTGTTTGACGAGTAGCCTTCGCCGTGTGTGGTTTGGCGTTGTCATGGAGTAGGCAAACTTTGCCTCGTCCCGGACGCTTATTGCGCAGTGTGCTTCGCAACTTCTGCAGCTATGCACACTAGACATCAGCGGTGACAGTGGTATTGGGCGGGAGCAACTCGAAGAAGATGACGCCCTGAAAATCCCAAAAGACGGAGAGCAGCACCTTCTTTTTCACCTTTTGGTTCTGGTTCCAGCTGCTCGTCACGGCTTACCCACTGTCGCTTGCGGGTGTGGTGGATGTAGAGCACCCACTTCTCATCTTCTGTGACGATTTGGTGGAGGAAGCTCTGGCGGTCCCACTGCGACAGCATAAAGTTGCAGATGCTGACCCTCTGCTGGAAGTTGTCAGGTGTCAACTGGTGGGGTACCCATGTGCCAAGTTTGCTCACTTTGCCCAAGTCCTTGAGATGGCGTTCAATGGTCACGTGAAAGCACTGGAGTTGCTCTGCCAATTCGCGCGTAGAATCTCGCGGGTTGTCCTTCCACCAGCGCTTGCAATTTCTCAATATCACACTCGACTGGACGCCCGGATCGCGGTTTATCTTCCAGGGACTTGTCGCCATTACGAAACCTCTCGAAGTGCCGTTGACATGTGCGTTCAGAAACCACGCCCTCGCCGTATGTAGCACAAATATTACGAGTGGTGGATGCTGCGTTGTTGCCGAAATCGAACTCGTACAAAATACAGTGGCGAACATGCATGGGAAGCTCCGACATTTTCTTCCTTACAGAATATGCCAGGGAGTTGCATTTTATCAGGTTGTAAAGGTGAAATTTAGACATTTCGATTTTTTCTAGAAAAATCTGGAAAATGTTAGAACTTTCTATGTAGGTGTATACGTAGAGTGACCAGTGGGCATTGTGGGCGTGCTTATCGTGAATCTACAACAGATACATGGACGCAAGACTGCACTCTAGTCTTTGTTGAGTTAATTGTCAATAAATTGTTTTCTGGAAAATGTCTACATTTCACCTTTACAACCTGATATATGCAACTCCAATGCCAGTTGCCAATGTAACCCATTGATATGTAGCTATATGCGTGCAATTTTTGGTGGGCTTGAATTTTGAGCATTATACACTATTATGTACTATTTTCATAGCGTCCAAAATTACAAAATATTAATTTTTGAAAAGTTAAAAATCAACTAACTCACTTAATTGGCTTTAATTAATTATTTAATTGCGTAAAAATAATGGAATGTAAATACCTTTAGTGAGAATGTGTGCAATATTTGCAATTTTGCTTAATAGAAATACGATTTGGAAATTGAATCACAGTAAAAGTGAATACAAAATAAAAATCGGCAATAATTGTATCTATTGCATGGCTCACCACAAAACCTACATTCCGATGATTCCCTTAGGGAGTAATCAAAAACTCCTGTTCTCGTTAAACTGTCATATCTCGTGAAGAGATTCAGCACAAAAATTGAGGTCGGTGTCTTCGGAAAAGACATAACGTGCACTTTTTAAAAGAAATAATACAACTATAGATTCATGAACGGTCAAGTACAGATTTTAGTCACTGAAAACGGTCCGACTTTTCGAACAATTATAATTTTGGGACAACCGCGAGAAATAGTCATTTCTAATTAAGTAATTAAATGCCAATCTTGAACTTTATCGCGTTAGAACCAGCATTAATTTCACTTTCTAAATGAATGGTGTAACTTTAAAGTAAGGGAAACATGATGTTTCCCTGTCGGTCGCCGAAATCAGTTTGATTGTTCCATCATGTGGAATTTTGAGTACACACACTATGGACGGCTATATCTCATTAGCCCATTGAGTGCCAACCTTGAATTTAGTTGAAGAACGGGAGTAGCAAGCACTTTCTAATGCTGTATTAGAAGTCCGGATTCATGGAGTGGAAAGTGCAGGTATTGGTCACTGAAGTCGGTCAAAACGTTCGAACAAGAGGAAATTTAGCCCTACTGGAGCGCAAAAATATTCATAACTCGTCAAGCCATTGATTGCCAATCTCGAATATCGTCAGAAATGGCATACCATGCCCTTTTTAATAAAATACTGGAACAACGAATTCACGAGATGGCAGGAGTCGATATTTGCCACTGACTTTGATCAACATGTTTGATCAAGTGAAGCTTATAGTTTCGGCATCGGAGAATAATATCCGGAGTCTTTTTTAAGAAGGCAATCTCCTGATTAAAATGACACCAGAATGAAGCTGTCATCTGGACTGAACGGTAGGTAAATGCTGCAACTGTTTCACAATCCCAGTCCGTTTAGGGGCTGGGAGCGAAAATTACGTCTCACGAAATGCATGCGACAGGAAGTCTGTGAGAGAGATAACAAATTGGTTGAAATTGGTCTCTTTAAATCAACTCCTCAACGTGTATGCCGATTTTCTTAAAAAATCTGAGGTAGTCGAGCTTACTTGCTGGTCCATTTGGCGTGGAATATCGAGTTTGCTAGTCAGGTGAAACTAACTCGCTGTTGCTAGCATATAGATCAATTGGACAAAACAAAGTTGTGTCACAGATAGCCAATCTTCATTGGGCCAAGAAAGGCATATCATCGGCAATGTTCTGGGACCACCCTCGGTCGCCAACGACCTGCCAATTTCATAATGTATCATCGGCCAATGGATGGCCAGTGAATCGGGGCAAGAATGGCCCGATATTGGCAACGTGATTGGGGCTTTCTTGGCTGCCAAGAAAGGCCCAATATTGTATATTTTTTCCCCACATGTTACTGATATATCCCAATTCCTTCCTTCATCAGTGGTAGTCAATAAACTTGCTATAGTACTTGAGCTGAGCTAAGTCATCACTCAAGAGTACCAATATTGGTAACTAGCGAGTTTGTTATGGTTGCTATGGTAGCTATGGTCGCGCCTTCGGCGCTCCATTGCCTTGGTTAGTGATTAATTCTTTTATTTTTTTGCGAAATAGGAAACACGTATTTAAAGTATATCCCATTGAAACACCTGACATATGGTGACGAAAGTCTTCATTTTTATCAAAATTATTATTTCGAATATTTTCAGTGTGCTGGATTTGAAATCTTTTCATGTGTCCCTTTTTGTAAGGGTGGAGAATACATTTTGAAATAATTCACTCCTATAATCTACGCTAAGGGGAAATATTTGCAATGTAGGATTTTCTCGTGTTCTCAGCAATCAAACAGGTACATCTGAAGGAAGTTTAAATTTTCTGTCTTTGTTTCGTTGGATCAAAAGAAAAATTCAGGAAAAACGGACTGAAAAAAAGTGTTCTAATGGGCTTTAACGAAAATTTCATTTCTTCTGAAATGTAGACTCAGAGAACTCCATGCCATCCATTTTATCCTTATACGTTTCCTCTATTTCTTTCTCCTTTCATATTTCCTCTTTGCTTGCGGGAAAAAAATTGTATTTGGAAAAGCGACACACACAAAAGATGTGCTCTGAGGAAATGGACGCCAAAAGTTGAATATTTCCTTAAATCAACATCACGCCCGCTACGCGTGCACCTATTGCTACTTTTCTATTGCTGCCCGATTCGCTGGGATATGAAACATTCTTTGAAAACGTTACGTCCCCAAGAAATATACCAAGAAAATATTTAGGAAATTTGGCATTTGACATTTGGGTTTAATGCTTCAGTAGTGACGTTCTTGCCAAGTTTCAGCATTCCATATATATCGGTTTCAATGAAGCAAAGAAAACTATTTGAAAATATGTTTCCCAAAAAGCTGTGCCCCTATAGCATGTATCACCAAAGTAGAATTTCTCCTGAAATCAGCATGTGGATAGCGACTTATGTCAGTCAGCTACTCACGATCCTCTACATATAATAAAAGTAGAATTTTTTCCTTACTCAGCTATCCATCAGGTTCTCCTTTGGCAAGTTTAAACTTTCTACCGCCCTCTGCTTTGCTGGATCGAGAAAATACGCCGTTTGCAACATATGTGCCCTTAGGCGTTTCAACTGAAATGTATATTTTCTTCTTACAAAAATCAATCCTCAGGGAACTACATCCCCACAAATTTCAAACCTTATAAGTTTGCCCTTTTCGCTGGACAAAATATATGTTTGGAAAAGCTGACGCACCCAAAAGCTATGCAATGAGGGGATGCACCATCAAAGCTGAATACTCCCACAACTCAAGAATAATAATATCATGTCACTTATATGTGTGCCAAGTTTCACCTTCCATTTCTTTCCAACTCGCCACGACAACAATTCTTTTTAAACATCGCCCTTCGAAAAAATTCCCCAGGGGACGTTCCGAAACGTAACATGTTTATTTAACTCCTTGTTTCAGTAGTCACATTCATGCAAAGTTTCAGCTTTCCATGTTCACCAGTTTAACAGATGAAAACAAATTTTTTGAAAGCATCTCCCTTAGAAATTTCTGCCCCCTGGGCATATACTTCCAAAGTCATAATTTTTATGCATGCACCATCCCAATAGGTAGTTATGTACCAAGTTTCATCTTTCCACACCAGATCAAAATCCCAACGCCAGGGCAAAAGAAAATTACGTGAATACGTCGACCCCTAAAAATAGGTCCCCCAGGCATGGATCTTAAATTTTACATTTTTCCCCAACTCATCGTCTCGATAAGCACGTCCAAGCCAAGTTTCAGCTTTCCGGGTCTCTCCATTTAACTCAAGCAAAAACATTGTTACGGAGGGAAAATGAGTAACAGGAGTTGGAAGGCAGGAAAAGTCGAAAAAAAGCCGAAGAACAGCCTGAAATTGAACCTGGGCCTCCTGAATCCCGATCTAGTAAGCTACCACTACACCACCGAACCCAGGCCGTCCAGTTTCGCCCCCTTCGATGCCGTCCTAATCCGTCACAATATATATCTTTACAAATTTCTCCCCCCAAAATTTGTACCGCCAGGGCATGTACCTCCAAAGTCGGATTTTTTCTGAACTCTGTACCCCAGTAGGTACATTTGTACCAAGTTTCAGATTTCTAACTTTTCTAGAAAATGGTTAAAATTAGCGTCAGTCAGTCAGTCACGATCGTCTATATATCTAACTAGCGAGTTTGTTTGCCCTTCGGGCAAACAAACTCGCTATGGTCGCGTCTTCGGCGCTCCATTACCTTGGAATGTGATTAATTCATTTATCCTTTGCGAAAATGCAAACACATATTTAAAGAACGTCCCCATTGAAATACGTGACAAATCGGACGAAAGTCTAAATTTTTATCAAAATCATTAGTTCTTTCATTTCCTGTGTGCCTCACTTGAAATCTTTTCCTGTGTACTTTTTGTAAGAGTGGAGAATACATTTTGAAATACTTCCCTCCAATAATCTACGCTAAGGAAATATATTTCAAAAGTAGGATTTTTCCTGCACTCAGCCATTAAACAGGTAGTTCTGAGGTAAGTTTAAATTTTCTGTCTCTATTTCGTTTGATCAAAAAAAAATCACGAAAATGAGACTAAAAAAAGTGCCCTAATGGGTTTAAACGGAAATTTTTTTTCTTTTGAAATGTAGATTCTGGGAATGCCACCCAGATTCAGCCTTAAATGTTTCCCCTTTTTGCTGGCGAAAAAAAAATGTATTCGGAAAAGTGACCCACCCAAAAGCTGTGATCAGAGGAGACGCACAAAAAAGTGGAATATTTCCTTAAATCAACATCGTTTAAAACGTTACGACCTCAAGAAATATGAACCCCAAAACTACTTTGGAAATTTGACGTTTGACATTTGAGCTCAGTGCGTTAAGGGTCACGTTATTGCCAAGTCTTAGCTTTCCATGTGTCTCCGTTTGAAGCAAAGAGAACTATTTGAAAATATGTTCCCTGAAAGGTGCACCCCTATGGCATGCATCACCAAAGTAGAACTTTGGTGATGCATGCCATAGGGATGCCTTGCCAAAGGCAAGGGAAGTAAAAAAAGAAAAAGGCTTGGAAAAGCCGGGAATTGAAACCCGGCCTTACGATTACCAGTCGGATGCGCTTCCTCTACACCACCAAAACTTGGACATGCCGTATCCTATCTCGATGACATCCTTATCCATCACGATGTATAATTGAAAAAACTTCTCCCCCCAATATGTGTACCCCCAGGGCATGTACCTCCAAAGTCGGATTTTTCCTGAACTCTGCACCCCAAAAGGGACATGTGTACCAAGTTTCAGATTTCTAAACTTTCTGGAACATGGTTAGAATTAGCGTCAGTCAGTCAGTCACGATCGTCTATATATATTAGATGCTAGTTGACCTTTCTGTGCACGTTGAACTTGAATCTTCTAATATATATAGACGATCGTGACTGACAGACGCTAATTCTAACCATGTTCCAGAAGGGTTAGAAATCTGAAACATGGTACACATGTACCTTTTGGGATGGAGAGTTCAGAAAAAATCCCACTTGGGAGGTGCATGCCCTTGGGGTACACAATTTGGGGGGAAACGTTTTTCTTCAATATATTTTGTGACAGATGAGGATGGCATTCAAAGCGTCAACTGGAAGTGCTGGGATCGGTGGTGTAGCAGTAGCATCTCTGACTGGCAATCAAAAGTTCCGGGTTCAATTCTCGTACTTTCTATGGCTTTACTTTGGCTTTTATTGCCTTCCATGTCCCGTCACTCATTTCCCCACCATAAGTTTATTTTTGCTTAAGTGAAACGGAGAGTCATGGAAAGCTGAAACTTGGCATGGACGTGCCTATCAAAACGATGAGTTCAGTAAAAATGAAAAATTTTAGATTCATGCCCTGGGGGCATATTTTTATGAGCCGACGTTTTCAAGTATTTTTTTGTTCCTGGCGTATTAAGCGGAGTGGAAAGATGATAAGTATATTGTACTAGCGAGTTTGTTTGCCCGAACTCGCTAGTACAATATACTGTGCAACTTGAACCCATCTGATTCCCCCTATGCATGATAACTTGCATACATGCAAGTTAACTTACACGATGGACTTTTGTGCAAGTTCAGGCGTTGGCCTGATATGGATACCTAGCTATGTATATCTATGGATATTGATATCTGGGGATGGGTATTTGGATGATTGAATATCCACTCCCTAATGATATACATTTAGACGATTTTGATCAAGAATGCAGCTAAAGGTCCTGACCTTGGGAAAACGAGAAGGTGGTGCCTTCATCCTTTCGCTTTCATTTACAGACATTCTCTCACCTTCGTCAGTACGATCTAAGTGAGAGTGAACGATCTCCTTCTTCTAGTGGTTTCGTCTAATTAATCTGCCTTCAAATCCATGATAATGGGCAGCATGAAAGCTCAATTCAATAATTTTGTGTTGAAGCTCTACGAGTACACCAAGTCTCCCAACAACCCAGTGTTCCCCGATAAGTAGGTACGCGAGGCTTATCGCAGAGGTTAAGGCTGCAAAAGATCATTGAGACGCCCAGCTTTCTTCTCATCGATCGGCAGCTGCCCCCCC
>CAJPEV010002512.1:0-43276 GCA_905338385.1 Darwinula stevensoni | reverse complement strand
GTTAAGAGTGATATGTAATTGCCCTCTTGAAAATAAGTTTCTCAAAATCTTGAAAGTAATGTGTGAAGTATTATTTAAAAAGTGAAGTATGTTTGCAAATATTGCCTAATGGTTTAACAATATAAAAGTAACTTGTCTTAGAGAGATAGCTTGGCACAACATCATGATTAGTTAAAATTGGACAATTTTTAGTTTTTGAACTGGGCATTTAGTAGAATTTACTAGCTCAATCCTCTTCTGCCATTACATCCCAATTTATATTTTTTCCCCATGATAATTATGGCTGAATCTTGAGTGCAAAAGATGCATGACATTAACTCCATCTGTTTAGCTATGTAAGTTATGACATGTATGTTTCTCATTACATTAATGTTATATAACTGGACATGGTTTGGCCTTCCCCATTAACCCACTGTATTCAGATTAGCCTTTGTTGATTTGAGTGAATTTGTCTCCCTCTACAAGCAGGATTCAGGGAGGAGCCGCTCACAATCCGGGTCTCCATCAAGATCACCATCATTGAGCAAAACAAAGAAGAGGCATTCACCATCTCGATCTCGGTTAGTTCTCATTTGATAGTTGTCAAAGTTGGCCTATACACTACTTCTGCCCATTCAAAGATGGATTTAATTTGCTGCTCGTAATATTGGCTTACCTGGCTCAATATCAGCTTTGGTGGTGGGATTCCTTATGTATTTATTTTTTGTTGCACTTTTAAAATTTTATAACCTCCACATATTTTAGAGAGTGCTTGTAGGGGTATTTGTTGAATTCAAAGGTTAAGGTTAAGGGTTCATATTTTAAATTTAGTTGAAACCATGGCATTTCTTTGCTGTAATTCTGCTCTGCTCTCTAGTTATGTAACAACCACTGAGTAGTTGTTCTCAGTATAAAAAGGTACTCACAATTATAAGTAGAAAAACCTGTAGAAGGTTTTTCTTGTTCATAAGTTGAAGACTGAATTGGATTAAATTTTCAAATTTTTATGCTGTGGCATCATGCCATGAAAATCTATGCATTACTCATTTTCATGATATGCACAAAGATATTGAATTTTGATATTTTCCCTTAGCAACTCCCATTCGGCATGACATTTCATTTTCAGTAAGTTCTTTGAGAGAGAGCATTCATTGCACAGTACTGCATCAAATTTTTAAAATATACTAGTGTTGCAGATCTGCAGCAACATAAAACATCCTCATCAAGCTAATTGGAAAATTTATTTTTGCCTGTACTCAGTGTCATAGAGATGCAGCACACCCCACACTTAACTTTCTTATCAGTGTTACCCTTTGCAGTTGAATGCAGAAAGCAGTGGATGAACTAGAGGAGTTCTAATAAGAAAAAATATATATCCAGGGGGTGTTACAATTTAGTACCAAATGGGTTAAATGAGTGTTTGCCGGGATGGCAACACGGTACTATACTTTTCAAATAATGGCCTTGATTTGAATGCTCCAATTTCACCCTAATTTGGGCCTGGGTAAAGGAGGGCATTCATGTTCTGGAAGAGTCAAGTTGACATCTCTTATTCCCATACAGTTTGGTTGCAGTGCTGTGGAATCAAGCAAATGCCCATAATGATTTTTCTAAAACATTTATATAGCAAAAAGTCATCAGTTGAGGGTTGGAAATACCTCATTTAAATTGCCAATTTTCACACAAGCATGGAAATCAATACAGATATAAAGAGCTGATGACAACAAAAGAAATGGGAGATGTCAAGTAAAAGCTAGTAAAATAGAAGTGAGAAAGTAATACCCAATTTTCCCTACTTTTTTGTTTTATTTTTGCTATTTTGGCTTTCTTCCTATCCATTGACTCATGGTTATCCCTATTGGTTTTGTTTTCTGATCCAAAAATGGTGAATTTTATCATGACCACATACCATGGCCATTCTGTTGCCAAAAAAAATACTTGGGCTCAGGCAGTAGCAAACTTGGAAATTAAAAAAAAATGCATTTCATTTGGTTGAAGTGCTTAAAGACTGTAATACTATGTTTATTGCTATTCTGAGGAACTTGAGAAGTGATGGCAATTTTGGATTTTAGGTCAGGGAGTGGTGGAGAGAAACCACGGAGCCGCAAGGAGAAGTACTCGGGCTCCCATTCCCGATCTCGGTCCTTTTCCCCATACTCAAAGAAGAGGGAGACATTCAGGTCTTCTCGCTCTCGATCTCCTATGTCCAACCGCAAACGACATCAAGGCTCCAGGGTCAGTTCATAATTAGCAGTTATCTGTTCAATGGGAATCATCCACCACATGGTCACTTGATGTTGATGGGAAAAACTGATCTATTTACATGTTTTGTTGAAAGAGCAATTCATAGGTTGACTCAAAAATGGACTTTTCTCTAGGCTCATAGCATACTTGCAGAGAAATCTCATTATTATTGCCATTTCTTTGGTGGCTGTTTTCAGGATGCTCCAGTACCAGGTCGAGTGCTTGGAGTATTTGGCTTGAGTCTGTTTACTACTGAAAGGGAACTCTATCACATTTTCAACAAGTTTGGGCCCATTGAGAAAGTGCAAGTTGTCCTCGATGCCCAGGTTAGCTGGAAGTCAACAATAGACATTTGTTGCCTGATCATAGTTTAATGGCATGGTTTGGTGATGTAATTTTTCATGATTTGTCCAGTCGGGTCGGTCCCGAGGCTTTGCATTTGTCTACTATGAGAGCTTGGATGATGCAAAGGCAGCAAAGGAAGAATGTTCAGGAATGGAGATTGATGGGAGGAAGATTCGAGTGGATTTCTCCATCACAAAGCGAGCTCACACTCCTACACCGGGCATTTACATGGGCAGACCTTCCAAGTCAGTGTTCCTTCATTTTTTGTTACCTTTTTGCCTACAACTTCTTCAGGAGGCTGGAATGGTGGCCTCTGCTTGTAATTCTAGTTTCTTCCATTTCTTGAATTGTCTAGTACAAAAATGTTGCATGGCCTAACTTGATCTATTATTCATTGTAGGATTGATCAATTCTGAAAAACTAATGATCAAGATACCCACAATGTTTATTGCTGTGCTACTCAGGTTCCTGTTTTTGTATATGAAGACAGAATGCCAATTTGTTCATAAAATATATAAATAATTCAAATTTTCACGTTTTGTCTGCAGCAGAAACTGTTAGTCCTTGAGAAGCTTGTGAGGGAAAAGTAAATTCATCCATTGCTTTAAAGTTTACATTTGTGTTTCTATTTATATATACATTTATTTACATATTTTCCAGTACTCATATATTTATGTGCTGTTTCTGGTAGTCGAGGGTTCAGAGGTCGCCAGGGTGGTCGAGGCAGATCACCAAGCCCCTATTATCGTGGGCGTCGTTATGAACGCTATGAGCGCTCGCGCTCCCGATCCTTCTCGCCTCCGCCTCGTAAGTACCGACGTGGTTACTACTGACCCACAACTGATCCACCCTCTCCCCTCTTCGCACCCCAGGTCTTGCTCACAATTCACAATGACATATGTTCTGTTTGAAATCTTTTTACTTTCCTGGGTTTCTTGTATTTATGCTGTCATTTACAGACTTTCTTCATGCCATCTTTCCCCATGAAAGTCAAGAAATAAAATGGGTTCTGTCTGTTGCCTCTTTGTTCAAAAAGGTTGACCCAGCCGTTTGAACAAAAGCCGAAGAGCAGTAAGACTGATACAAGTTCTAGAAGAACAAGTTGGCTTGCCCATTCAGATTAGGAAGAGGTGGGAGATCATACAAGTTAGGAAGAAGTGGGGAAAGGAAGCACAAGTTGAAGGCGATAAGCTCAAGTGCAAGGTAGGAAGACCAAGACCAAGGCTGGGGCAAGTTAGGAAGACCAAGACAAGGGCGGGAATAAGAAAGAGGAAGAAGCACAAGCCTTGAAGTTAGAAATGGCAGAAGTCAATTGTCATATCCAAGAGAACACCCTTTGTCACCATTGTAAGAGACAACAGGAAAGGTAAGGTGTCTCTGATGGGGTGGGTCCACTTCTTAAAGAATTGGCAAGTGAAGGGAGACATTATCTCTGACAATGAGCTCACACAGTATTTTTACCTTTTTTTTTAAATTCTAAAGCACCCTTGCAATATATTTTGATGATTTTGAAAATGCTGCACAGTATCCCCAACTCACTACATGCAAATATCAATGGTCTCTTGCAATTTATATTGGTTTAGAGGACAAGGCTAGCTTTTAAAAATATATAGATTCAGCTTCATGAAACACTCCCATCATATACTCCCCAGTCTAAGTGTATACAAAAGTTTAAATTCTACATTTCCAATTCAGCACTTTGTTTTACATCTCCTTTGTCTTATTTTACTTAATTTTTACTTGCTGATGGCCCTTTTCCTATTAATAATTACTTGTTATGGAGTATCATTCTTTCTATTGTAATTTTTCCAAATGAAACAAGATGTCGATTCTGACAAAAGAAAAACTTTTTTGCTTAAAATGCATGCATTAATGACAACTGTTGCTGAGATATTATTCTTATCAATAGGAAGACTTGACATGGGCCAGCTATGAACTCATACCTCCTGAGTACTAATGATGCCAATATTTAAGAAGGGATCAACAATGCTTCTTATAGACACCAAAAGTTTTCTCCTAAAAAAAATATGCTTTTTCAATATCATTTGACGTTTAGCATGCTTCTCCTTACATAGTTTATGATGGAAAGAAATGTTTTCTTGGAGAGAACATAAAATATTTATGGCATGCCTTCTGCCATCATTCAGCTTGTGTCTCAACTGCAGCAATTAATGGATCATGCACATGTAATGCATCTATTTTTTTTGCAAGGGTGAGTGGGAGTTTGAGTAACAGATCACATACACATTTTCTCACTTTCACATTAACATACTCAAGAATACCTGATGGCTGCTGATGCCATATCAAGTTCAAAAATTAATAGTTGCTTATCCAATGGTGACAGCTTCCCCCCCTCCTGACAAAAAAAAAAGTAGTTCTCTGGTACTGCTTGGCTTCTGCTTTAAGAAAACGGAGGATCACAAAAGACACTAGAAGGGTTTTCATTCATGTTTTTGATTAGTAATGTCCCTGTAGTGGTAGGGACAACTTATGAGCCAAATTCTCTTTAGAACTTGTTCAACCAGGTTGAGGAGCTGGAGATACAGCTTTCATAATAGTTTCAACAATAGAAGAAAGGTGCAAATTGTGTGTTCAAGTACCTTTCGATTCCTTAAATAATAATGCCTTCGGTCATTGTGGGATACCCTGAAATTTCTAGGCTTAGGCAGGGTGAATAAGCCCACAAGGAGATGCTGAAGCTACAACTGTACATTCTAGACCAGAGGTGTCTGATGTGGATGTTCACAGAGGTACTTGGTGTGCTGCATGCAGCCTGCAGGCCCCACTCGAGGCATATGCATGGAATAGTGCCCACAGTGAAAATAAAAATTTTATTTTTGTTTGCTTTGAGTGGAAAATGACAGTTGTGTCCATTATTTGTTATTCACAGGTGGGAAGAAAATCAGAAAACAAGAGATGATGCTATACTAGTTACCAATGTAGATGCCTTTCCTCTCCCTCCCCCTTCCTTTCTCCTACAAGATAGTGATAGGAGATTCATGGGTATCTCAGTAGTGATGGAAGGTTTTTATGTGGGCTTGCAGGAGTTTTAGTTGAATTGTTTGCCAACAGGTCAAAGTCTTTCCTTACAAGGGTGAGGATGAAAATATTCTACTTCACGTTATATGGTGAGGTTCAGGGAAATTTATTTCTTGCTTGGGATGATAGGTGCCCTTTGGGACAAGAAGACATGCAAGCATTTTGGCAACAACTCCAGCAAAGCATCATCAGTATGTTTAACACCTTTTCTGGTATTGTCAAAGAAATTGAGAATAAAGTGACTTTTCCTGAAAAAATTTCCTGGTTGCTTTTTTTTTTCCATTTTCCAGACTTGAGTTTTTTATTGTAAAGACAGACTCAATCTGTTTTGATTTTTCAAAGAAAGCCAAAGGGGTAAAATAAAAATTGCCTTGCTGACATTCAATACCCTTGGAAGGCATCTGAGTGGCACATCCAAGGAGAGCCAGGAGTGGGAGGGGGGTCAGATAAAATTGGATTCTCCCTGTCTGACATGAGAAAGCACTGATAGGAAGTCCACCACATCTTTCTCCAACTGCACCAATTCCTGCAATGTGCCATTGAGTCAGAATAGTGTCAAAATCATAATTTAAAAAGTGAAAAAGAAAAACAAGTATTAGTCTGAAGCTGCTGCTACTACTTGCACAGCACAATATCTTGTGTAGGAGTCTGAAGCTCAGATGCTGAAACTTCCCTAGTTGGTCATATCAGAATCCATACACTTCAATGAGGGAAAGAGCTCTTCAGCTTAAAGGCCCCCTCATATCATCTATGAGGTTTTAGCTTCGGGGTATAAATCTCCCATGGGTGAACATGAAAAAATGGTACCAGTACCCAAAATGACTGGCTCATATTAGAAAAGGAGTGCCTATTTACAAGTTATTGCTTGAATCTGACTCTTAATCTCTCAGAAGAAAGAACTGCAAGGACAAGTAGCTTTCAGTCAGTTTTTATCCTAATATTCAAATCTGGGAATCTAGGTCTGAAATGAAATGGAATAGTTATAAAAATTCAAAGGAGTTCCTTGCTGTGCATCTACCAAAGCAAAATATTACGTCTATCGCACCAAGAAACGAGTTCCAACATGCTTCATATGCCTTGAGAAAAGTGAATGCCTCATTTCGCTTCTATGTGGATTTGGAGTAGGGCTGTCACGATAGATCGATACCACTATCGATGGTTGGAGGAATCTATTGTTTTTCGACCTTCACGATGTATCGGTAAAATATTTTAAAGGGAACTGTCCCATTGGATTGAGGCAAATACAGTTCGTCTGGGTGGGGAAAGGAAGAGCTTGCCTGTGACCCGCATGTGCTTGCTATTTATCACCATCTAATTCTGGAAATGCTGGGACTGACTATATGAAAGACAGGAAGGGAAAAAAAAAAGTCGGATCGGAGACCGGAAGTGGGTTTACGATGAATGGATGTCATCTTCAATAGTTGGGGGCACAATAGGGTTCATTACTCCTTGCGAAGGTCACACATTCAATCCCCCCCAATCACAAGCGTGAGATTATGAAAGACGGATAGAAGTCCGTGCTCCAATTGAGGCAAGAAATGATGGAAGATAAACCTCCCCCTGATCGCGGCGAGAAAAGCTTGAATCCTCCGCCCCCCCTCGATGGATCGTAAAACTATCGATAGTTCAGGCCGATGTTTCGAAAACTGCTACTGCGACAGCCCTAATTTGAAATTCTTCCATAAAAGAACTTGAAATACGGTAAAAATTGTTAGCATTTTATTACATGACAACAGTGGTCCTTACAAATGGACTGAGTATACTCTATCCTTGGACTCCTCGCATATTGGACACTGTCATTCTTTGAAAGATGAAAACTTTCTTAGCAGCATAGGTACTAGGAATGAACTGAATTTTTGGGAAAGTTTACTTTGAAATTCTCAATGCTAATGGCCACTCACCTGTAAGCATTGCTCAGGATTCTTCTGCATCAAGAAGTCATGTGGAGGTAGTGTTAACTTGACAGGAGTTTTTACTTGCCTTTTCCCTGCTTCCTGTAATACCCAATGAGACAGTAGCAAAATTTGTGCATCATCCAAGATCAAGACATGCTAAGATTTCATTTTCAGTAACGTACCAGGGCTTTCCTTTGCTTATGCAGTCCATCTCTTCTATGTTGAATCACAGCAGAGGGAAAGGCAGAGCGCTGTGATAACACCTCTTCCAACTTGGAAAGGTAAATTTCTTTTGAGGCATCACTTGCTGTAGAGAAAAGGAGACATTGAGGGATAAAAGTAGTGGAAAAAGAAATGTATTAGGAAGATTTGTGCATTCTTCAGGATGGCCTTAATGACTGATTTATATAATCTCTTGTGACTGCATCACTTGTCACAAAGTCACACAGATTATGGAAACTAAGCCCAGCCAGCACACGATAGCTGGAGCTATGTATCCATTTGTTCAAGGAGTCAGCCTTTCAGTATGCAGGAAAAAAAGCAAGGTTCATGTGGTAACCCAAATGCACATTGCAACGTACACTGGTAAAGCTTGGGGCAAAAGATAGGCCAGAGCAGATATCTCACTGCTTGGTTGGGTAGGCTGGATGATCATTGACAATAATTGGTATTGCATCACTTGTCATTTAGAATTACTCAGTTTCCTGAACTAATATCAAGAAAAAAGTGAATCATGGAAACTGAATTTAACTTGAATCCAGTAAACAATAACATTTAATTGAAAATGTTTCCCATATTCATGAAAGGCATATTAATTAGGACCAGATTTTGGCTTGATGGGATCTATTCCTTGGGACTTCTGGGCAGGTTAAATGCAGTAAATTTTCTTTAAAAGTAGATGAATGAGAAAACTATGTTTTTTCATGAATTTGAGCAACTACTACAAGATTAAAAAATGAAAAAATACTTCCTCACCATCATTGGAGTTGTTTTCTAGTGACCTCTGGATTGAAGAGACTGCTTCAGCATGGATTTCCTATATAGATTGGGAGAAACCATTTTCAAGCTCCACAAATGACAACTGAAGCTTATATGTATTACATTTAAAAAAGAACAGAGTCAAGCAAGCACTTTACAATGTTAGATTCAGGCATAATAACTCAGCAGTATTGGAGTGAGCATAAGTACAAAAAGAATATGCAGAGTAGGATCATTTTATTGTTTCCAGTATGAATGCACCTTTAACTGCAAGAAGTCAGCATTAAATTTATTCTGAATATTTTTTTCCTTGCAATGATTTGGAAAAAAACAAATTTGAAGCTATTTTCAAAATTACAGGGTTGGCAAAAAAAAAAGGAATCCACTTTAAATTTTGCTTTAGAAAATATGTATTCTTCAGTCGATTGATTAGAAAATGTAATGAAACATTACCTAATATTTTCTTAAAATGCTCTTAAACTTTTATGCATGCCTGACTACCCATGATTGAGTTATGGCAGAATTTGTCAAAATGGTTACAATTCTGAGTGAACAGGGATGTGATTTGTAAGGAAAGAACTCACATTTGAGTTTTTCCTAAAGAGCCGGTTCCTGTGGATGGATCATCATGAGAACTTGACAGGATATTGTCATATCTTTGTTTTTAATAATCCAAAAATGTAATGGATGTATTGATACATGGAGTATCAGCAATTTTCTTGCAAAAGTTATGAAATTATCTGGTCTGGGCACCTGTGGATGCCAACAACTTTCAAAATCCTGCCTTACTTTCTTTGTTTTTATTTAAATCATAGGATAGGTCAATAGCAAACTTCTTTTCCAGATGTGACCTCTAGGTTATGTGCTAAAGGGTTGCAATTTATTCTATTGTTCAGCCTGGTTTCATGATGTGGGAGTTTTTTGGTATGTCCAGCCCAGAAAACTTTGGAAAAGCCTGAAATTTTATGCACATGCTTGTTCAGATGATGAAATAAAAAAGGATAAAGTTTTGTTAAATTCTCATAAAGATCTATCCAAAAGAGATGAATTTTTAAGCAAAGATCAAATGTGAGTTCTTTTCTCACAAATCACATCCCAGTTCACTCAGAATTGTGACAATTTTGACAAAATCTGCCATAACTCAAGCAAGGGTAGTTGTATGTGCATGGAATTTTAAGGAGTTCTTGAAGAAAAATTAGGCTGCATAGAATTAAATTTTGAAGTCAATTGATTGAAAAATACTTATTTTATAGCAAAATTTAAAGTAGCCTCCGTTTTTCTTGGCCAAACCTGTAAGCCCTCTAACTTCTTATTAAAGTTCCTGATGGGATTCTACTCTTCCCAAAGTATATGAACATATAAAGTAAAGAAATTTGATACATAACAAGATTTAATCCTGAACCATGAAGTGGGTTAGATGCTATGAGGAACTCAAGATGCAACCCATTTCAATGATTTGCATTCTAGTTACAATGCCCAATATTGCACTGTGAACATAGGATTACCTATTTTCTAAATAGAAAATGGATAAAATTCAATTCAAAATTCTGTGCACAAATGAGAATGAACTCCCTTTCAAGCTCTTCTTAAGGAATAAAGTGAAGCACTGGATTAAGGCAAGTTAGAAACAGAAGCGTGAATGGTGGCAGATACTTTACATACTGAACCCTCTTCCTTCATCCACACTGCCTTTTTTTCTTGAAACAAATAACAACAACTTAGTACATAACTTGTAATAATTCATTACATAATAGCTAAAGGCATACATTATAAAATATACCTCTGCAAGCTGTTTGCAGAAGGCACTTCTGACAGCTGGGTCATCTCCATCAGTTTCAGTGGCATCAAAGATCACAGTTTCCAATCTCTGCTTCAAATTTTCCAAATCCATGTACAAGGGCTTATTTAGCCGTCTTGAAATATTATACTAAATGTAGACCACTTGGAACAGGAGAAAACAAAGACAAATTCTTTGGAAATGCAATGGCTTGCAATAGGCTTATAAAAAGCTATTATTTAGACCTAGATGATGAAAAATGAGAGTTAGGCCTGGAAATGAGGTGAATTTCATGTACCATATCCAATTATTTGCTTCTAGTTCATAAAAAATGAATTACATAATTCATCAGGAATACTATATGCACAATAGGCCTGAACCAACGCAATTTTTTTCTCCTCGAAGTTTCTCTTTCTATGATTGTGCAGTTTAAGAGGTGGGGTGCATCTATCACAATTTATAGGAAAGGAAGACATCATGCAAGAGTGGAAGGCATTTAAGACTTGTTTTTCACTCGAGTCAGACGATTTTTCACTTAACCTAGACACATCAGTCCTTCATGGTAGAGTCAGCGTCAAGAGAAAAATCGTCTTACTCACGTGGGGAACTCTGTAATACGAAGGGAGACGCCACATGTACAAGTTCTCCCTCAAAGCTAGTACAAATTCAGACACCGGGAACAAGTGCTATCGAAACGCAAATTACTGTAAGTCCTAAACAACTTCACACAGTCATTAGCAATTTTCCTGCAACCCGCTCTTCGCTCGAAACGCTCTCCCGCCTCTTTTTGCCAATCCGGTTTTCTTCCCAATTCATCAGCACTGTCTTTCTGTATGAAAATGACTTTAGGCTGTCTAATGTTATCAGAAAATGAAAGATTAAGGGAAATGTTATTTTACATTTGCCTTCAACTTTGAGTTTGATAATCTTAGATTGAATGACGCTAGCACGAGAGCAACACTGGAATCCATCATGGCGGATTACATGATCGTTCAAGATCGTAATATTACAATGTCCTAGTAGGCCCGTTATGAAGTGATTCGTGCTGTGCACTGTCAATTTAGGCCATTGTGTACTTGAACCATGCACGGAGATTTGGTTTACTATTGTGGCATTGCTGAATTTGTGAGAAGTGAAAGAAAGTTAATATACACAGCACCAACATAACCTTAAACTTTATTCCTATTGTCGGCTTTAACCTAGCCGTATAATAGGGCAGCCAGTGCTCTGATATGATTAGCCTGAGTGCACATTAGTGAAGTTTTCCTCACCGCGCTGATGCTTAAAATAGGCCGTCAAGATCTGTCACTCAGGATTGGACTACCGGTCAGGGGCGGATACAGAAATTTTTCATTGGGGGGCGGTTCCCAAGTTCCTACCTACCTCCCCCCCCAACCCCTCCTGCTTACCACCATTCCTCGTCCTTTCACCTTTTTTATTTTTCGTCTGCGGTAAGAACTTAAGTATCTATTTCACTGGCTCCAGTAAAATTTAATGCAGATGCTATTTTGAAGTAATAAATCAAATGCTAACCTGGCCATAGGGGATGGTTGCTCCCCCTGCCCATCCCCTGTGTCTGCCATTGCTACCGGTCACACTGAATAAAGGGTCATTACATGAGTCTATGAGTTTTTCCTAAGCGATGTGGAGAGATATAATCTGTGTCATCTTCAAGCTTTTCTTTTAAATGCTTTTGAAATGTTTGTTTCATGGAATTTACAAGGAAACATAATGTTTGACCTTGGGTTGGAAGATCTTTTTTACTCTTCCTAGATATTGTTATGACATTCCCAATTTTTTCCCTTTAGACACATCAAGTTTCAATTTGGAACCACCATGGGATCAAAAAATATTAACTATGATGTGACAGTATATAATTTTAAAAATCTCCAAAAAAATTCACTTGAAAAGGTTATATGTATATGTTTCATGATGAAATTTGTGGATAAACCTTTCATAAATAGTTTTTTATTTTTTTTTATTATATATAAATCATTGTGTATCATGTCTAATTCCTGGAGTATATACTGAAATCTACTTTGTGTAATTATTTTGTGGCATGTACAATAATATATATAAATACACTAATATATATAAGCATATTCAACTGAATTAATGTCACTTGGATCAAAGCCCATGGATATGGCCCCCTTTGAATTGTGTCCATACTCTGAAAAAATATACAAAACAAAAAAAAAACTTTATTGGCTAAATTTTAAATTAACTTGGTTTATCCTCCATTTGTCTGACATGACCAGCAACCAAGGAATTGCAGACTAGCCACCCTTTTCTTTTCCCAGAATTCAAGAAGATAGGAAAGTGGATAGAACCTGTGGTTATTTCTGTCTTTCTATTATTCCCTTGGATTGTAACATGAACTCAAAAGAAATTGCTAAATTCTTCCTCCTCCTGTGGCAATCCCCAATTTCTTTCCTTTTCTGGAATCATCTGGATGATTGAATATGAAGTTAATATTCCTGCAGTCTCAAAAGGGAGAGAACCAACACCATAGCTTTGTCCTGCTTCTCTTTATGTCAATCTATATCAGGGAGGGAAAAATCCACACTTTATTATGGGCACCTGTCTCTACTGGCCCAGTTTATGAATTTACCCTTCCAGCTACATTATATGTTTCATTGTGCATATACAAGGGAAGGTGCAAAAGTTTTGAGACTCGTGCTTTTATTGTCTCTTTCATTCAATGAACAGAACCACAGATGCAAAAAATGTGTATTGAGACAGGAAGACTACCTAGAGAAATAAAGGGTTTACAGGGTGTCTGAAAAGTCACTCCCTATTTTTAAATTGTTATTGCTCCTTCAATTCAGTTAAATAAATTTTTCAATTTCTCCTTTGGTTTAGGAGCAATAACAATTAAAAAATAGGGAGTGAGCTTTCAGACACCCTGTATATTTGCACAAAGGTCATGCCCACGTCATTGCAGACTCTCACTGCTTTTGCACCTCCCCTCATATAATACACTTTGGAAAATGCAGAATGTATTTTTACTTTCATCAGTATATTCATTCTGGTTTTATAAATATATCTAGAATATTTTTTAGTTTTGATTATCTTTAATGAAAGGTCTATCTGCAAATTTCTGAGCAAATCAAATGTATCCATAAATTTCTAGTTAATTCTCAGCCTTTTTTTTTAATCGCTTACTTCCACAATATTTTCAGGCCTATACTTGTCACCTGATATCCTATGCCCAGAGAGTGCATTCAAATTGTCAGGCTTGAATGTATTAATGTTATATCTTTTGATCCCATGCCAGTCTCAAATTGATATTTTGTTGCATCCCATGAGAAAATGTTGGGAATGTCATGGTAAGTTTTCTAGAAAAATATAATGACCCTTTCCCCTGAAATTAAATGTCATAGGTCATGCCTCTTGACCTCTGACTTTCTTTCCCTTGTAAACTTAATGACAATAGCATAATATTGACAGTTTGACCCCATTGGGGTGCACCAGTGTGCCCCATGCTTCACCTTCTCCAATGGATGTAAACATTTATTTTGGCCCTGGAAAGTCACCAGGCCCATATGACCTTGGCACTCAATGTGTTAAAAGGCATTTGAAGAGCTTGGATTTGGCACTAGTTTCATTTATCTACACCAATTAAGGAAAAAAATTATGGGCACATGAGTGTTGACCACTAAACCAGAAGTTACCAGAACCAGAAGTAAGAAATGTTTGTATATCAATATCGTAAAAGCGTTTGACTTCAGATGCTGAAACTTAGCATGGAATAGTCTCTTGATATGCACTACATTTGCACAAAATTTAATTGAAGTAGGAGATCAGGGCAATATTATATTTTTTAGTGTTGATTTGATGTGGAATGTCCATAACTTGGCTCTGTTATTAAAGTGTGTCAAATGCAAAGGAATCTGAGAAGAGATTCAAAGAAGCTAATTTTAAATTAAGGTTCATATATGATTTAATAGGTGACATGGAGAAAATGAGTACGGATTCTAAAGAATCCCAGGATGACCCTGGGGGAGCTGAAGTAGAAATGGAGGAAGGTGAAGACAGTGCGGATGAGTCTGACAGTGGGAGCGACCACAGTGAAGAGGAGACGAAGGGAAAGTTGGAATCCTTGCAAGAAAAGGTGGGTGTTTTGAACTTATCACATCGGTGTAGGGTTTGATCCTGGTGTTAACATGAGGGATGCACTGATCCTGGTGTCTTGATATTGGTTGATACAGATAGCTCCCAATAGCTGTCAGAAGTGAAACCACTAAACAGGCCAGACCTTAGTAGGCCTTATGCTACCATTGGCATAGAAGGGAAGGAATAATAAGTCCTCAGACAGTAGTGACCCAACATTCAAAATTTCTGTCATTTATTCAGCCAATATATTAGCTTCTTGAGTATGGGCCAAAACTTCCCTCTCCATTCACCCGGCCCGCCGAGAACACGTCGGACGTAGGTACTACAGCGTTTTTGCAAATGAATTCGTACCACCTTAATCACTGAGCATCGTAACTCAATGGCGCATCCAAATGCGGTGGCAGAGGAAGTCCAACTGTTTCCATTTCGGGAGGATAGATGTCTCCCTCCCGCTTCGTATCGCCACATCGCATCAATCGGTCAGTCTCTTGGGAGCTGCCGTACAGCAAAAGTGACGTCACGCGGCCCGTACGAAAGGAAAGACAAGTCGGGTTGGGCCGTCGTGCAACATGCACGCTCATACCCTGAGCCTTTGATGGCAAATACTCGACGTACTTCTATGTTGGGCTGTGTATTTGAAGGTGAAGGTGGTCGTCGACATCTTTGATTTGCCTTTTTATATTTAGCAGAATGCCCAACAATCTGTAGGTACGATGGAATGTGTGACCTAAAGTCTGAGACATTGTTCCATCGCTATTCTCCCTTTTATTTGGTTTTTGTATACTTCCTTCTTCTACGAGTACTTCATCGTTTCTCTTGAAATTTCCCTTGTGCGATTTCTCATTCCACGTCTTCCTGAACCCTCTTGTAAATCTTTGTTATTCCAATCCATCATTTTCATCGCAAAAGACAAAAAATTACTCTATACTTTATTCTTGGCCTCAACGTTCTCCAAATCATTGTAATTCACTTGCCATACTTTGGATGTTGCCCAGACGCGGCGTGGAAAGCGACGCCGTTCAGGCTGCGAGGATTCCTCCGTAGAAAAGTGTGGGCCCTTGTTGAAGGTGGTATGAATTCACTGTACGTCCAAAGAACCATCGATGCGAAAAGGAGTAGAGGTAGAAATTACGTCTAATGTCCTTAAGGGATTAAGGAGTTGATGCATCTTCATACGGGATCGGCGCTCGTGAGGGGAGAGCCGGAGGCGGGATGGACGTGAGGACTAAGTGCGCCTTCGCAAACCAGTCAGTGCAAGAAGGCAGGAGTCGGGGGGGGATGAATGCGTACGTGAATGACACTGGCCCGTTCCGCTTGTGCAATGCCCTTCGCAAATCTTTCGCATTCCGCTTTAGCCATGCCCCAGCTCATTGTCCATCGGTTGGGGATTAACAAGAACTATGACGGACTTGAGGAACCGTATGCCATTACGAGTGGTTATTTATTGGACGTTCCAAAACTTTACGCGCTGCGTATTCATTACGGCGTACGGCAGGGGAGAATCGAATCGATCGGCCGATATTGATCCCAGCCGATCCACTTGGTATCGGTGCACCCCTAGTCTTATTGATACTTGAAGGGATGAAAGGAAAGCTGGTCCATCCTCAGGAGAAGGTAGATAATTGCATAATTTCTCATGCATAGTCTTCATTTTTATTTTATTTAGGAAATAAATTGTGGGATTTATGTGAGGGGGAAACAAGTCTCTCACTAGGATGTACGCTGTTTCCTTTTGAAGCTTGAAACATTTTATTTGACACTAATTTCCTTTTGCCCCTTCATTTAGCATGCCTCCCTACAGTTATAATTCCGGAACTGATTTTTAATGTCAGACTTTTGCAAGAAGTGTAATGCTGTAAGAGGTTGCAGATGATCTACAGTGTGTCCTGTAAATTTTCACTATGCCATTTTAAAAAATCGCGTCTACTAAACAGTTGACACAAAAATGAAGTAACCTTAACTGAATGAAAACGTGTCATTTTGAATTATCTTCATCAAAAATGGAGGCATTTCTGAGTTTTGAAAGTGCCTCAAAATGTCATCTGCCTATATTAATGTATGCTTCTTGAGGCTTGGCACTGAAAAATCGCCAAAACTCCCTTTAAACTTTTGTTGGACTCTCTGAGACCTTCATCCAGGTTGCAACTTTTCTTCATTGCTCCAGCATCAATTGTGAAGCCTTTTCTCATGACAGTAAGAGCAAATTAAACGAAATGATATATTTTTATCTGTTTCTCAAATCCATCTGAAATTAGAAGATAAAAGAAAAGAAATTTTGTAGAATAGGATTAAAAATGGTGTGCCAAAAATGTCCATTAGCAAGTACTCATTTCTAATATGTATATATATTTTAGCAATTTCTGTTTGAGTCTGATTCTGTCATCATCATGAGAAAAATTACAAAGAACATTCTTTCCATCAATACTAACAAGTAACCTGCTTGTTGCAATTTGGGAAATGTTGCAGTTTGAAATGAAATAGTGACTTATGGGACACCTTGTACATGTTATTAGTTGCCTTCAACATATTTCACTTAGTAATTTTAAATATATTTGGTGCCAGCCCAAGTACCTTGTTTTATCTCTGGATGTAAAAAGTAATATTGGATTCAACAAGGATTAATTGTTCTAGTGGATGTTTGTGACCCTGTTAACCTATTGACATTGATTTACAAGACTACAGTCTTGTAAATCAATGCCAATAGGTTAATTGTAGTATTGCTACCAGGCAATTCTCTAGAACAATGCGACCATCTCGTATCTATATTTTGCACACAAATATAGTACCAATGTTCACCAACAGATTGCATTGGAAGTCTGTTCCTATTGTTTTAACCATTACAAGAAAAGTTCCTCATTATCCACATGCTATAAAAAGCGTGTTTGAGAAATGGCTCCACACATATATGGTATGCAAATGGTGTGATAATTCAATGCCAATAGGTTAATGCATATTGGACTTCAGTCGGTTAACAATGTCATTCTCTATCCATGTCTTGTCCTGGCTCTAACCTAAGAATAGGTATTTTTTGGCATTATCATGAGTGGTTCAATGATGCACAATGGCACAGAGATTCTTGTATGGAGTGAATTACTTTATGTGAATTGAAGGCAGGATTTCAATCATTTTATTTTGAATATGTTCCTCAGATTGCATTAGAGCCATGGATCAAGGAAAACCATATCAATCTCATCGGCTTTCTACAGAAGAAGGGGGACCTGGAGAAACTTCGAGAAGCCCGGGAAGCCTTCTCCAAAGTCTTCCCACTCTCAGAAGGTTCCAGAATTGATGCATTCATAGAGTCATTTTAGAGATGAAAAAAAAGGTTTAATTGAATGTGTATTCTATGTTCATTCATTTAGCAATGATCCTTATCCTGTCAACTTTTCTTAATGGAAGGAAAGCATTCTCCATTTAGTATTGTTTCTCTTATGAAATTCCGTATTTCCCCTAAAAGGTTGTTTTCCACATAAAGAGTGAAAGCTTTGTAATAGACCAATGAAATCTCTCAGCAAGAGTGGATAGATGTGGGATCGAGGCAGTGTTCATGCTGTTGTCTTCACTGATCATCCTCTTTCAGCTTTCCAAGGAATTTGTTGACTTGGATTTATTTGTTTCCTGTTATCATAAGTTAATTTTTATACAAGAGAGTTCCTGAAGGCTCAAGTTGTGACTTCATGGCAAATGCTCTGGATCAAAGAAAATTATAAACCAGATGGTTTTATTCTAAATTCTATTCTAAATTCCTGGGTGGAAGGAAGCATTTTCTTCTGCATTTAAAACTTGAGCCTGAATGCTCATACTGCAATTTCTAATTGACCATCCCACACACCATTCACTTTAGCATTGAGACAGTTCCAATGAAAGAACAGTTAGGTTTACATGTTGTGGATAAATATTCATTCAATGAAAGTACAAGTAGCATGATATGGTACTATAGATACAATTACATTCAGACAGAATGTTAGGATGCATACTTCTGTTTTTACTTCACTTGTAATGTCAAACATCTATAGTGGTTTCACTCAACTCAGATATGCATATAAGGGGGCACTTCTCATACATGAGTTGGTTAAGTGAGGAAATTTCTGATTTAAATGAAAAACATTGTAGAAAGTGTATCCAATTCATTGGTATGTAATGCATCTGATACAGAACCAAATTAAACTTAACCCTTTCACTGATTAAGTTTTGAAGACATAATAGAACTGTGAGCTACTGGAGTCACCTTTCACTGTGACAAGGTTAATACATTGTGTGCATCAGTGGAAGTAATTACTTGCCAGAAGTGAGCATTTTAAATTGGTCTGTTATGAAATAATTTATTTTAGAAGGCACATATGATGACATGTTTAGAGATGTGGATGTCATGGGTTCGAGACGAGATCGGCATTGCCGTTACAGAATCGGAGACACTACATGTGATCGAGCTCTTCAGGCGTGCTCTTCAAGATACATTCTGTGAGACTCCACCTTCTGTTTTATCTGATTTTGCCTGTTGTGTTATTGTTTTACCCAGATTTGACATCTCTTGTTCTATTCCCCTTGAGCAGCATTGGATGTATGGTTGCAGTACTGCCTGTACATGGTGGGTGTGAAAGGGTCAAAGGACCAAGAGGCTGTTGTTGGAGCTTTTGAGGAAGCACTTCAAGCTGTAGGACATCATGTCCTAAAGGGTTCTGTGATATGGGATGCATACAGGGAATTCCTCTTGCAAATTGTACGTTAGTTTCAAGCGAGCCTCCAGTCTTTGCTTTTGTTGTAAGGTACCACTCCTAATTGTATGTGTGTCCTACTACCCTTGTTGTTGGGCAGTATCTCAAAAAGTTTCGCAGGATGACATGGAAATTTGATAGTAGACATTTATTTGAAAGGTTAGCTTGGAGTTGGAGTTCTTTTGTAGCTTGTCTTAGGAATATATTATGTATTGACATTTACATCTGCTGCTGATTAGAGAAATGCTGAGAGGTGCTCAGTGAGTGTGTTGTGAGTGGAGAAATTGCCTCATTCTGGCAAAGTTTCTCCCCTTTCATTCAAAACCATCTTGATAATCCAGCATTGTACTTAAAAAGTAAGTGTTGCAATCATCTTCCCTCTCTTTAATTTGAAAAAGTGGAAGCTGTATGGATCTCTGGTGATATGAAGGGTTATGGTTGATGATGGTTAAATGTTTGTTTACCTTACATTTCACTTGTAAGGCAATTGCTCAAAGTCTCAAAGGAAGTGTGTGGAACATCATCAGGCCTAAACAAATTAAGTGGAATGTGGAATTCATACTTCTTTCTTGTACTATCTTATAAGGGAGACATGACTTCAGAATATGTGTGTTGGTGTACATATGTCACAGCGTCAGGCTGGAGGAAGTATAAGTCCTCTTACCTCCATATTTACCTATAGTGCTGTGGCCTGTAGAAATATCCTCAAGGTACTCCTATTCTTTTGCAAAAACAATCCATTGTATGTTACAAGTTTCTGAAAAGCTGCCTGCTGGAGCTGGAATCCATGCAACCTCCCAGTGATGTACAGGGTGAAGACTGCTCTTGTTGTGGATGTGCTATCTCTAAATGCTTTTCTAGCAGAGGCAAGCTCTTGAATTGGGTGTACTGTATTCATTTCTTATCTTTCTCTCAGCCTGTCAACTCTTGGTGATGCCTTACATTTGAACCAATATTGTTTGCAAAAAGTTTGATATGTAAGTTCTAGGCATTATTTGCTTAGTTTTAGAAAGTAAGGAAACATCCACCATCTAAAGCTGAAGTTACATGGTTGGTACTTTGGACATTACAGGACGAAGGAGGAAAAGAGAGAAGGTTAGAGGTGCTGAGGAGGCAAATGAGTCTGCCACTCTTGGGAAATGCTGACACATTTGCCGAACTTCAAAAGTCTGACCCCTCACCCATCGCAGATGACATCAAAGAGGCTCTTCAGGATGCCATCACCATTCTGGCCCCTCTCCAAGAGTTTGAAGAAGTGCTGGTCAGTCCATGGCTTATGGTTTTTCTGACTCCAGTAGAAAAGAGGTTTCTCATATCAGTATTAAAAAATTTCCAAGAATATAGAGAAGGTACTTCTGTGTTAGTGAGACAAAATGCAATGACAAAACCACCAGTATCAGTGGATCTGGCTTTCAGTTTTCCCCATACCGTAGTCTTTTGACCATATCACACCCCACAATGCCATGTAGTTAAGGATCTTTGATGTGGAATTCAAAGAAAAACCTGAGCCATGGAGGCCAAGAAAAAACGTTCAGATCTGTCTGGCCCTTCCATGACTCCTGGCTTGCTTGAATCATCCTCAAATTGATAAGGGCCTCTACCTCCAAAGGGACTTAGGCTTCTTGATGATTTACCTGTCTCAGTCCTGGATATTCTACCACTCAGCTATTTAGAATGCTATATTTTGATCACTTTATGTGCATCATTTTCATAACCGCATCACAAAGACCCTACCTGCTTCAGGTAATCAGACCATGTGGCTCTATGAGTTGCTTCTAAGAGCATCCCATCAGGTTAAGGGTGGAATATGGAAGGAGACATTATCCTAAAGTGTCCATAGATGAGCTGTTAGTATCTTCTGGAATCACTCGAAGATGGGAAACTTTTGTTGTGTTCTGGCCTATCTTGATCAGTGTCCCAATGGAGGTGTCAAGCAGACTGGTAATAATTAGTATTTATGAGTTTATCTATTAAATTAGTCTGTAAATCAATCAGTGAGTCAATATTTCTGTTACAAGCATTCTTTGTGAATTTTTCTTTACAAGATTCTGAGTGATTAAGAACTCAGTTGCATTTTATTCTTAGCCCTTGGAATTTCCCTATTTACTGTATTCTGCAATGCAAATATCCTGCACCATGATGTTCCCACTTGAATCCTTCTCGCACTGAGCTGTCTTGGGATTAACATTATATGGACAGAAACCTCACCTCAAACCTCAGCAGTTTTGCAAAGTATTTACATGTAAATATCTTTATTTCTTCTTTTGAGACATTTCAATATGTACCTGGAAACCTCATGAATGATGAAACATTCATCCTGCAGACTAAAGAAAGGGCTATTTTGACTCTCCCAAAAAGTAAAAAAAAAATCATTTTCTAAGGTCCTGAGTGATATGGTCTCTTGGCTTTCATTTTCAGCTACGTACAGAAGGAAAGGAAATGGAAAACTTGGAGGCATACAAGGCATACCTGGATCAAGAACAGACATTGGGAGACAGGGAGAGGTTGTGTACACTGTACGAACGGGCCCTCGAGGACCACCCGACCCAGGCATGGTTGTGGCGAGAGTATATTAGATTCCTCAAGGGGCAGGATAAGGCTTTGGATGCATGTCGCAGGGCCGTCCAACACTGTCCCGCCAGTGCAGGGCTGTGGACTCTCTACATGCGCTTTGCAGAGCGCACGGGTGCCTCCCAAGATGTCATTGATGGTATTCCCTCTTGTATTACATTCCAGTCATGCATATCCTGGATCTCTCACAACCAAAGACTCTTCAAATTTCATTTTTAAATGAATTTTTCAAATGTATTAACTTTTCAAGGAAAGAAGGGTTCTGTTATCAGAGAAAAGGTTTTCATATTGGACTTCCACTATTGCTGTTATTAGTTTAATTTTAAATTTAATTTTGAATTTCATCAGTCTTGTACTGAATCTTTATGCTGCTCTCTTGGTGCCCTGGCTGCTCTATTATTGTTGATCAGCAAGGAAGCACTGGACTACCTGTTCAAATGCTGTTGAAGACATTTTTTGGGTCATGTGACTTAGAAGGACATTAGGCACTATGTAAGATATTGCCAATATGCCTTTAGTCCTAGATATTGGCCAAACAAGTAGACCCATTTGCAGTACTGGTAATATGTGCACAGCATGAAATCAAAAGTGACCCAAATGCAGTGAAACTCTTCAAATCATTGTCTGAAATGGATAAGCATGCACTTTGGTAGAGCAGGTTATCCCTTGCAGCGTATGATCTCCATTCCATCTGCTCTCCTACCTGAAAAGAAATTAAGGTTCCTCGGTGTAAGATATTTTTCTTCCTTTGAGGTTTTATAAGATATACTGGACTGTATTGAAACATTTTATATTTCAAGTAGTTGTCATGATGGATTGAATGGCTAAATATATTTAGTAACTGTTTTTTTTTCCTCATGCTTTGAGATAGTATTGTTAGTTCAGATTATGCTTGTGCTGCATTGCCATCAATTTTGGAAGCTTATGAAAATTTTAATGAGAAGTATCTTTTAAAATTAGGAATCCTTGAGAGAGCACTGGAGCATGACTTCCAGAGATCAGATGACTATCGGATGGTGTGGCTTGGGTATCTGGACTACCTGCGTCGTCTGCTCCCTGTCTCCAAGGAGGTTGAACAAGATCTCCAAGTCCTCCGGGATGCTTTCAACCGGGCTTGTGAATACCTTGCTGAGTGTATGTTGGTATTTCTGTTTCATTACAGAGAAGAAACCTTGAGGGTTTTAGCTCAAGTATGCATCCTGGCAAAATTCTCATGAAATGCTATTCCTTGCAGCCATTCAATTCATTATTCCAAAGTACTAACCCAATTCTACAGAAGTTACTGTTACCTTTCAGGTTTCAGTATTATTGCTTATCAGTACTGATAAACCAGATTTTCATTGAGCTACAAATGATACATAAGTTTCCTTGTGGAAAGAAGTCATCTAAGTCATTCATCAGTCATTCATCTAAGTCACAGTCAGTTGAGTACATTTATAGGGCAATTTTTCAACAATCATTTAAAATGATATATCTGATTTTTATTTCATGTTTGATTTATATAAATTTCAATGATGTATAATAGGTAAAGCAGAATCTTAAGTTTTTGTTGAGAGCAATAACTGACTAGCAGCAGGTCTTTCCCAAGCTCCTTGGAGGGTATTGTGCTGTTATCTGAAAATATGCCAAGGTACTGTCTGATTTGGATTGTAGCAGTTTTGATGTGGAAGGAGACACTAGAGCAAATTTTGTGGCAGTACTAATAACTTCTCTTGAAGATGGATGTCATATAAAGGAAGCCTTAAAAGGATTTCAGCATTACCTGGGCCTTTATGCAACTCTGAATATGGGTGCTTGTTAAAGGTAAATTGTCAGGGTGCGTATTTGTGTGGTATGCTCTCCTTCCATCTGAGTTCCATGACTAGAAATTTGAAGTGTCTGATGATCATTTCTCAATCCTGTAGACTTTGGTCTTGGTGGGGACAGGGAATGCCTGATCCTGCAATATTGGGCGTCTATGGAAGCTAGACACGGGAACATGGAACGGGCACGTGTTCTTTGGGGTGACATCATGAGCCAGGGCCATGCCAAGTCATCTGACATGTGGCTTAGATTCGCCCAACTGGAGCGACTCCACGGGGACGCTAAACATTGCCGACGTGTGTTCACCCGTGCTCTTGCGCAGGCCATTGGAAGCCCTGAGAAACTCATCTTTGCATGGCTCTCATTTGAGAGAGAGGAAGGAACAATAGACTCCTTTGAGAGCTGCCTCGAGAAATGTGAGGAACGGTACGTCCCCCCTGCTGGTCCTGCACTGGACCTTTTTTTCTCTGTTCTTTACCATTTCCTAAATTGGATGAAACTGGCTGATTCCCTATGCATTTAGTTTTTTCTGAAGCAGAAGCATCCAGGTTCTAATCAACAATGCTAATTAGTTTCATTCTAATACAATAATTTTCTTCTCTAATCACAAAGAGTTTGAAAACTCGTAGAGTTTCTGAATCCTTATACGAAATGCAGTTGTCTATGAGTTTCAGTCGACAGCAATAAAACTTGTAGAAATGAGATTAATCACAAGAATCCATCTCTTGGGACTACCTTTGTTATTGGAACACAATTCTGAGTGGATGTTTGAGATTGTGATAATGGTGAAATGTGCACACAATTTCACTTTTTTAAATATTTTTCTGTGAGGAAGGCAAAGGAAGTGGAAACATGAGCAACGGGAAATGGACAAGGAGAGAAAGATGAAGGTGAAATGGGGGAGAGACCAGGGAAGAGGGAAGGGGGCCAAGGACCAGACAAAGGGGCAAGAGACACAAAGGAGAGCCAGGGAGACCGTCGCTGTCCACGGCGAGAAGCGGAAGCTTGCTCCGGTGCGTTCTTTAATGCATTTTTAAAAGGAAGTGACAATGTGTTTGGAGAATGCCATGGTGGTTTGATTTGCATCTGAAGGAGCAAGAAGATAAGAAGGAAGGCGACGAAACCAGTCCAGTCAAGAAGGCTCGAATCGAGACCGGAATGAGCCAGGTGAACCTGGTCGACCAGGATGGGTTCAAGATCCCACAATCTGTGGCGAATGGGGACCAGGCAACTGGAAAAATACCACTAGCTCCCCATAAAGGTTGTGTCTTTTACGTGTTCGGTGTTTGGGGAAGATGTCATTTATATGTATGGCTGTGCCGATTATCGCCATATGGCGATATCGTTCGATGTGTGTCTTATCGGCGATATGCTTGCATATCTCGATGTTTAAATTTTGTTAATAATTTATTTTACTCCTCTATTGTCGCGGGAGAGGTAAACAGAGCACACGAACCGTGCCATTAACATAACGGCATAGGACAATGTAAGGATTGACTATCGGCCTTGACAAAAACCTGTGAGATGAGGGAAGGAGTTAGTGCATAATCTGAAGTCTGCAATCCTCCCCGATGCTTTCTTTTCCTGGAAAATTTCCTTGAGGCGAAACGATGGAAATCAGCACTCGGATTCAGTCAGCCCCCGAATATGATGAAACCGCGGCCATTTTTTGTGTATGGAAAAGAACTGAAAAGTCATACCTCACGCTCATGGAAAGTCTGTAATGCAGAATGCGTTTAGAATTTATCCTCGCAACGAATGCAATACCCATCCGGAATATGTAAAAGTAGCTGCCCTGAAAGGAAGAAAAATTCCAGTATCTGGGAATACGACCAATCTCTCGCATCTTGCGATCTCAATTTGATTGTGGCGATGATCGAGTCCCGCCGCTAAAAAGACCACTCCATAATTCTTTACAACTTCTCCTGTCTGGGACGAAGTGGAAGCCCAATTCCAAGGAAAATCGGTTCCCGGTATGTCAGGCTTTAAACGCTTGACCTTTCCTTGTACCTTTTCTTCAAAGAAAAACGGAAGACCTTGAAAACCACCCACGGGCTCATGAGTCACGATTGCATTTCGAATCTGACAATCCACCGTCGAGTCCATCACGGCCTCCAGCAAGAAGTCACACGAGGCAAGTGTCACTTCCCTAGCCCACGCGGTCGGCTACGAGCCTGCAGAAGTGGAGCCGCAGGACGGAATCAATGACATTGATTTCGTTCGATCTTACATAAATAAAGCGGCGAAATGGAGATCGATGATCCACCGATACGCCGGAGTCATAACGGAAGGAGACACCCATCGCTTGCCGACCTGGCTCGCAAAAAACCTGCGAATTCGCAGAACTTTCGTCCCTTGTGAGCGACTCTTTCCGAGATAAGGATTTTCCGCAAACGAACGTCGTGCATGTTTTGCGACAGAGATCGTCGATATGTTCTCTCTCTTAGCTTTGAACAACGAACTATAATGATGTCATGCATTCAAGATCATTATCAAAATAAATCATTACAAAAATAAAGAGGTTTTGCCCTGAAATAAATGCGCCATTAATACCACCCCCTCCTCCGATTGAACCCTGGCGATATCGGACGATATATGGGTCGGCGATATCGATACTTTAAAAATCCATATCGCCAATTTATATGTTTCTCCTGTTGCCCTTCACAGTGTAAGGTGTTAGTGAAACTGCCAAAGAATTATAGCAATTTTAGATAGTCCAAATTTCGAGTGTTCGTTTAGATCCAGAAAATTTTGGGGTGATGGAGTGGGATATGGTTTGCATTTTTCCGAAACTGACAATATTTTCAGTCTCGTTTCGAAGCGAGAAACTAGCAAGCAATTTCATAGCAGTTCACGACGAGACGATAGGAATCTTGGATTATATGCTTATTCCTGCTGCAGACCCCAAGACCGAGCACGGGGAGACGATCCACCACGACGCGTCGAAGGACGACCGCACCCTGTTCCTGTCGAACCTGGCCTACGACGTGGACGAGCCCCGCATCCTCTCCCTGTTCGCCGACTGCCCCGGCGTCGTCCAGTTCCGGCTGGTGCGCGACTACCGCGGGCGCTCCAAGGGGTTCGGGTACCTGGAGTTCGAGTCCAAGGCCCGGGCTGAGCCCGCACTCCGCAAGGATCGGGACACGATCGACGGGCGACCCGTGTTCGTGTCCCGGTGCGAGTCGGACCAGCGCCTCAAGGGGCAGGCGTTCCGATTCAACAACTGCCTGGAGAAGAATAAACTCTTTCTTAAAGGTATGCCTCTGCCATTGCTCGATGCTGGATCCGAGGCGAAATTATCCAATCGCGTTCATCCCCTTTCCTTCCCCATCGTTGTAACATGAGGACTTTATGAATTATGGTCACGATATCGTTTTCGCTCTCATCGATGATGTTTTTGCACAATATTTTTGAATTTGGTATTGCTGATGATAAAAGAAAAGGAAGGGAATCTCTCGCATCCACGATGAGGATTTTTGCGATTTCCACCAAACGGATCGAGTGTAGGAATTAAATAGAAAGGAATCGATCCCTACGCATACCCCGGCGGTGCTTATGAAGATTTCCCCGTCTCCGAACGTAGGTCTGCCGCCGGAAACGACGAAAGAGGACTTGGAGGAAATCTTCGGCAAGTACAAGGGGCTGAAGGGGGTGCGCATCGTCACGTTCCGCAACGGCCACTCCAAGGGCATCGCCTACGTCGAGTACACCAACGAGGTGAGCGACTGGCGGCCGTTAGGGCTATCGTGTCGATTTCGATGTCCCATTTTAAGATATCGATCGAAATGAATTTTCTTTCTTTCCGTGGAAGAACTCGGCCAAAGAGGCACTGGTGGGGACAGACGGGATGCAGATCGGGGAGAAGACGGTGTCGGTGTCCTTCTCGAACCCGCCGACCCGGGGGACGAGGGAGTACGGCGACGCCACGAGCGTCCTGCAGGGATCCCTGGGCCGCGGGGCCCCACCTCCATCCGGCGGGTGAGTGGATTTACGGTCACGAAAATAAGGTTTCCGTTTGAAATTTATTTTCATTTCCAAGACAAACCCAGCCAGACCGCTTTGGGAGGGTTTTATTTATTATTTTTAATATTATTGATTTAATTATTTAATTTATTTATTTAAAATTATTATTATATTATATTATTATTATTATTTATTTATTTTTTTTTTGGAGGGGGGGAGGGAGAGAGTAATGGATCCTCTTCTGCTGCAATTTCACGTTAATGCAGACTTCATGGAACCTGAGAAACTTTCCGGATTATTTAGGCTGAACCGAATGCCATTCGCTTTTATACTGTATTGATTCATTCCAATAAATATTTTCTTGTGGAACCCAGAGAACCCAGCCGATGTGAGAAACTTGAAGAAGAGTGGGGATTGAGGTCGATGGAGGAGGCCCTCTAAGTTTAGAGCGATCCCCATCTCTCGATTTCAGGGTAATGTGGAGACCGAAGGAAATCGCTTTCTCCTTCTGTCCGACCCCCTCGGACGAGGGAGAAGCGGGAATATACCCCCAACTTTTTCCATCTCGATCGGATTGGGAATCACCACGGTCCTGTATTATTTCGACCGGAACCATTTCTCATGGTCCGAATGAACGGGAGATAGGAATTGCCGACGGTGTAAATTGCTGGCGTCGCTGGGAATTGCTAGGTAAATTGCTGGGTAAACGAGAATTGACTGTCGACCGCAAGCCCGCTAATACCGAGTGACGGCAAAATCTTTTCCCCTAATCCCAGGATCCGACAGAATTAGCGAAGATTAAGGTAGGGTCTCTCCCTTTGTTTGCTGGATCCCCCGGACACGGGGTAAAATCCGGCCTTCTGGCCCCTGCTTTTGAAAACGGCTGTCTTGTGATGTCACTCCTTTAAGTAATAATAAGGAAATTTATGCTTTTATCCTGTGACATAAAATTACCTTTCCTATGTTACCGGTGGAGTTTCATCTGATGATGAGGAAAATTGTATAGCCACCTTGTAGACATTTTTATCCTATGAAGTTTGTACAGTACAACTTTTCAGAGCCTGAGATTTTGTCGTATTCTCTGCCATAGTTTGTGAGTTGCAATATTTTCTGAGTCGAGCGTTCGCCTCAAAATGATTTTTCGCTAAGAGAGCGAAGCGATTCGTTGCGATGACCGTTTTGTATTTTGACTCCATGGTACAAATCAGCAGGAAAGTTTGTTTCTCTGCCCTATTCCCTAAAATAATGCATAGTTAGAAATTGCACTGTCTGATTGTGATACTGAGTGGTTTCTCATGGTGAAATAATTTATCCCCTTTTGTCTGTTGTGCAGGCGAGGGAAGGGAAGGACGGGGCTGTCTCTGCTTCCACGATCGGTGCAGAAGGCAGGGAATCCCAGTCCATCCCCGTTCCAGAAGGACGAAAGTAGCGGTAGCAGCAGTGGTAGCAGCAGCAGCGGCGGCAGCGAAAAATCTCAAACTCTCAGTAACGACGACTTTCGTCAGATGTTGCTTGGAAGGAAATAAATGTGTCTTCAACCCAAGGTTCACTCGTGCTACAGCGTCATCTTTTTTTTTTATCACATACACCTTGAAAAAGCTTACGAAAACATATCCATGCGTTGGGTATTGGAGTGCCTGGCTTGGATACTCCTTCCAACGGCACCTATAAATGCCCTGTAATCCAATGCCGCATAAAGTAGTCATTTGAAATGGTCTTCCTAGACACTCCGCTGGCCTGGACCTACTGTTTTCAACCAATCCCTGGGAAATAGTTAACCTATTAAATGTATTTGAGAAATATTTTATCCTTTTTAAAAAATGCTAGTAAAATGGAAAAGTTGTCAAAGATCCGGTGACCCTCGAGGTTTGACAAGTGGAAGGACCGCTCTGGTCTGAAAAGTCCCGTTCATGAGTGAATTTCGAGTTTGGAGCCGAAAACTGCATGTCGTCCCTGTCCTTGACTCTAGATTCAGGGGTGTGCAACCTTTATCGGCAGTGGGCCGCATGGAAATGTCTGACTCTTCACGCGGGCCAAAGAAAAGTGCTTCCCTCTTTTGCCCTAAGGGCTTATGAGGGCATAAGGTCGCTCTGATTGGCCGGTGATTCTTACCCCCGCCTCACCCCTAGGAAATTTCAAAGTAAAAAATTAGCCTTTGGCATCGAGGACCTTCTTCCTCGAGACATACGTAGCCCCCCCGCGTGAGGAATAATTAGGGCAAGGAAGTGAAAGGACTCAGTCTATCTCTAGTTTAGCTACTTAGGGATGGTCAAAGTTGTGATGCGCCTTGGACCGGAAAGAAGCTTATTTCATCTATTATCCCGTTATGCATTACCGGGCCGCAAGAAGCAGGTCCACGGGCCACACGCGGCCCGCGGGCCGCGGGTTTCACATCCCTGCTCTAGATGGAGACTCCATCGCGATCGTTGAGTCCCGTGTCATAAAAAGGGAACTACCCTGGTAGAATTTGCATTAAATTGTCTTAAGATGGGTATTTCCTGTACATTGTGAAAGAGAACATTAAGGAAAGCGATCGTTTTCGCAAAATTATCATGTTTACAGCGTTTTGAAATCAGTCTTGCGTTGCGAACCCGACCGGAGCAAAACGGCAAGCTAAAATCCTCGTTCGTGCCAAATTTCTTCTCCACGGAGCGAAACGACATTCCAAGTCGCAAAAATTTTCTCAACACTTCGCAGACGACCTTGAGAAGTTTCGAGGATCTCAAAGGTCAAAGCGAAAGCTCCATTTCGTTTCTTCTTGAATTTTATTGCCCCCTTCGGCCGAGTCAAAGCGACGAAGGAATGCAAATTTGAGAAACAGGATAAAGAGAGGGGCGGGGCGGGGGCTCATCCTCTTTTCCTGGAATCCATTTCAAAGATGTTTTTCTCTTGAATTAATAAGCTTCAGCGCAGTCAACTGCTCTTTCCGCGACACCCACTCTTCTTCAGCCTCGCTTTCGTTCTTACTGTCATGCTTACCATTGTATGCTTACCATTGTATGCTTCCAACATGTTTCCGAGCTTTCTCAGGTCAGGATTTCCAGGAAAAGGTGGAGACTCGAGAGTTGGATAGCGTTATCGTTATTTTTATTCAGAATTAAAAAATATATATATTTTTATTAATGCATAAATAGTATGGCTGTCGATTCGATTAATTTAATCGATCGATTAATCGATTAAAGTTTTATTATATTATAAAATTATGAGGGTAAAAAGAGGCATTCAGGGGGATATTAGGGGATCGATTAAAATTAAATTAATTTCGACTAATTTTTTTAATCGACATTAATATCCCGATCGATTAGTCGGTCGATTAAATTAATCGAATTGACTGCCCTAATAAATAATAAATAATTGCTTATTTATTATTAAAATAATGACGATAAGATGGTGGCTCGATTCATCGAATTCGACGACAGTACTGAGAGGAAGTACTCGGCCGGTACTGATCAAAAGTACCGCGATGGACTCAGCACGCCGCACGACGAGCCGCAACCGGAAATTGCGCAAAGAATTCCTTCAAACGCGGAATTTTCGTGACGATTTGCAAAAGCTTTCCGCTTCGTGCTTTTGGCCATCGTTGGCCAAAACCTTTTTTTTTATCTCATTAGTTCAAAGTTTGTCTCATTGAAAAAGAAAACAAATCGATATGTTTCGTTGCTGCGCGTCCACGCTCACGCACCTAGGAGGAAACGCGGTGCGTGCACGAGGGAAAACGCGTGCACGCCTGCCTCGCCGTGACGCGGAGTGCTGGAATCCGTCCTCGGTTTCCTTTCATATCGATCTCATTTCTGAAAGCTCGTCCATCCATAAAACACGTTCATTCATAAAACAAGTTCATTCATAAAATGTGTTCATAAAATATTAATACATGAAGGGTGGAGTGCATCCTCTTCGGGGTTGCGGGGGTTTCCTCCTCGGTCTATTCGATTCCAGAGGGTTTTCTAAGGTGAAGGAATAAGAAGAAGCTGAAGGAATTACCCGACACTCTTAATTTAATCTGATTGCCCTGTTATGATGATTGCCCTGACATGATAATTGCCCTGATAAACAGACATGCATTACTCTTGAGTTTATTTTTATTTGTGGCCAGGTTTAAAAAAAAAAACTGCAATGCTACTAGATCTCGTGGTTTCGTTCAGGGAATGCCAAAATCGTCTTGTCGAGGTCTGACCGCGCGGTGAGACAGTGTTGCTAGATTTCGAATATGTCCGTGAAGCCTCCCCAACATCACAACATATCAATAATCGAATGATGAATTCTTAATGTGCAGAAAAATTCGAATGCCAGAAAACCAATCCGGCCGGTTTTTTCTCCGGGAAAAAAAAAAAAAACAAAAACCAATCACGATGCAGGAAAGACGACCATCCGAAGAGTAACCCACGGCATCACTGCGGAAAGCAACCCTGCTCCAGCAGCCGTCCGTCCCTGGCATCCATTCATGCCGTCCATTCATGCCGTCCATTCACAAACTTTCCCATGAATGGGCCGAGTCCCCGCGCAGGCGGGCAGCGGTCGGGGATGCAGGGATGTCGTCTCCCTCCCCTCCCCGCCTCCCTCCCACATGTGCCCATCGACGGGAACCGGTCGCTGGTGTGCGAGCCGTTTGGGTTTCGCAGGTGAGTCTCTCCTCTCTTGTCTCTCGCGGTTCGCGGCTCGCGATAGCGCTTGTGCCTCTCGGGTCTTCATAGTTCTCCCCCTCCCCCTCCCCCTCCCCCTCCCCCTACCCCTCCCCCTACCCCTCCCCCGTTTTTCGCACCGCGTCAAACAAGCGGAATGAATGGTACTTACGAAATTCCGTATTTTTCTAAAATAATTTCGCATTATATTCGCACGGCTGAAGAGTCGGACCAGTCGGAGAATGTTTCATCGACGATTGCCTATCAAGAGGGTTTCAAGTCTAAAAATCACGATGGAGATACATTGGTTTGTGCCATCTCTCTGTGCAAAAATAGGTGATAAATTTACGAATGTTGCACATTCGTAAATTGAAAATGTTGCACATAACGAAACTGCATGAAAATACTTGAAACTTTACAACTGGATAGTGGAGATGAACCTCCTCACCAGGAAGGAAAAATTCCACGTTGTACTTCCGTCCCTGGTTTATAATCAAATAAATTTTCCACCAGCAGAGTTCGTATTTGAGAAATTTCGAGCGAAAAAATAATAATTTCACGGGCGAATAATTTTGGGAGCTGGCGGAAGGCATTTCCGATCCTGGACGGATCCCAGAGGCGAAAGGAGCGAGGCGGGCGAATCCGGAGGAAAAACTTTGCTGTTTTTTCTGCTGTTTTTTCTGCTGTTTTTTCTGCTGTTTTTTCTGCTGTTTTTTCTGCTGTTTTTTCTGCTGTTTTTTCTGCTGTTTTTTCTGCTGTTTTTTCTGCTGTTTTTTCTGCTGTTTTTTCTGCTGTTTTTTCTGCTGTTATTAATCTCAGGTTCTCCGCCGAAAATTGCATGATTCTTGGCTAAGAAAGTAAAGAAAATAAGACGAAAATGTTTCCCCCTATTTTCGTACGTCATTTTTAAATTTAATATAATAAAAAAAAAAATATATATATATATATATACTTTCGTTCCATCATGCCCCATTAACAACCTCATCGATAAAAACATCAGAATTTCCCGAAGGAAAGATGTGGGGGAAGGCGATGAGGTGGGAGGCGAGACTTGAAGCGAAGGAAAATGTTTTTAGTCCAAGTTTGCGGTGCGGATATCATGAGGAAGCGAGTTCCATTAAGGATAAGTTCATAGATTCCATAAAAATTTTTGATTCCATAAAAATGTCAGATTCCATAAAAACGTCACGGATTCCATAAAAACGTCGCGGATTCCATAAAAACGTCACGGATTCCATAAAAACGTCATGGATTCCATAAAAACGTCACGGATTCCATAAAAACATCACGGATTCCATAAAAACATCACGGATTCCATAAAAATGCCTTAGATTCCATGAAGTCATGACCTTTCCCTCCACGTCGACGAAGGCGCAAGCCGAAGCCAAAAACGGGGGCGCACCAGCAAGAATTGAAGCATGACTTTGAAGCATGCGTCCAAGCTTCAATCCCTTCAATTATATCAATTATAATGATCGAAATACGCGCCGACGAACGGACGCCGAATCGACAGTCAAGCGAACGCATGCATGAAAGGATTCATCGAAGAAAACGCCCGGGAATCGAAAGGTTCACGTCGCCGCTGGCTTACCAGGACGAAAAAAAAAAAACAGTTTGCTTCATTTTGGTCTGGTTTGCTTCATTTTGGTCTGGTTTGCTTCATTTTGGTCTGATTTGCTTCATTTTGGTTCAGTTTGCTTCATTTTGGTCCGGTTTG
Organism: Darwinula stevensoni; assembly: GCA_905338385.1. Lineage (NCBI taxonomy): Eukaryota > Metazoa > Arthropoda > Ostracoda > Podocopida > Darwinulidae > Darwinula > Darwinula stevensoni. The sequence continues at coordinate 9,515 of CAJPEV010002512.1, read as the reverse complement.
CTTCATTTTGGTCGTGAGGCTGCATGCTCCCGCTCGGCTGTGCTCTGGTTCTCGCATGCAGCATTTCATTTCCAACGGACCACATTCAAAAGGGGGAAAAAAATCAGATTGACAGGAACGAGAGAATTCCTGAAATTCCTCGCATAACCTATGGGTTTCGCAGGATATATATATATATCCTATTATATTTACATTATATTTAAAAAAAAAAATATATATATATATTTTCCCGCATTTCGATCCTTCCACGTATACCAGCCTCCACGGAAAACATTTCGCGGAAGCCCGAATTCCCCCAATCCACTCGACATTTCGATTCGCCCCCGGAGTCTCTCGCGAGCCCGGCCCGTAAAGGCCTCCTCCGCTCGATGCGAGATAATTAATTCCTTCCCGCCGGAAGGGGGAAGAGGTTCCCTTTGAGGATGAGAGTGATTAAACGAGATTGCGATTTCTTTTGTTCCGGTTACCTGCGAGGGAAGGACGGCGGAACAAAGGCAAAACAAATGGAAATATATATATGTATCTAATATATATACGAGATATATATATTATTTTTGCCACCCAAGAACTTGCAATCCCGCATCGCTGTGGCCCAAAGTGGCCTCGGAATGCCTGGCGCAAGAGTCTCTTTCGGCGTTTCCTCAAACGGATGCGCTCCTAATTAGTTCCTAACCTTATATTATATGTAATTTAAATAAAAAAAACACGTGATGATTTTTTTTAAATGGCATTTCCTTTGGAGTCTTTTTCGTTGAAGGTTCGAAACACATCATGTACCTACCCGGATTTTTTTTTCCCCTTCAAATATTACCGGAGCTGAATGAACCTGGATGAACCTGGATGAACCTGGATGAAGCCATGAAGATCGCGGCCGCTCCAGCCCGAGGCGGTTCCGCGAGCGAGGAAGGTAGATCGATGGCATGGGCCTGCAGATGACAGCGCGATCGTTGCATGCCTCCGGGCAAGCCTCCCTTCCAGATCGCGGGCGCATCCTCGCGGGCGCATCCTCGCGGGCGCTTCCTCGCGGGCGCTTCCTCGCGGGCGCTTCCTCGCGGGCGCTTCCTCGCAAGTACATCACACATCGTGGAAGCAGGCATGTAGACGTGTCATCGAGTTCTCGGAATATATTTGGAACACTAGCGTTACGTGGGAAGGAAGTGCACGGGAACGAGTGAAATTGCCCCCCCAAAAAAAGCCTTTCTCCAAAATTCTCCAAGCTTTCTTTTTTTTTTTAAAATTATTTTTAAAGCGCGTATACCATAATGACCAAAAACTGCAGATGTTCAAAATCGAAAAAAATTTCGCGCCGTCCCGGAAGATTCGCCGCGCCATTCCGCAGTCCTCGGTCCGCTCCCGCCGGCTTACATCCTGCGACGAAGCCGGAAAACGAGGAAATCACATTCCCGCGGAAGTTTCCCCTGTTTTTTTTTTTTTTCTTTTCCATCTTATTTTGATGGCTTTGGATATTTTTCTCTCTCTCTCTCTCCACGTTCTCGGAAGTTATTAGGAAGTTTCCATTCCGCATTTCCCTTTCATATTTTTCGATGCTCCAGAGGTGAGCTTACACGAGCAAGATTTGCCAACTCTTCGAAATCCTTATATGTTACCATATGTTACCATATGTTACCATATATGAAATCCTTATATGTCACTATAGTCGCTCCTTCGGCGCTCCATCACCTTGGATGGTGATTAATTCATTTATTCCTTGCGAAATGGGAAACACGTATTTAAAAGTCTTCATTTTTATCAAAATCGTTACTTCCATAATTTCTAGTGTGCCTAACATGAAATCTTTTCTTGTGCCCCCTTTTTTTTTCGTAGCGGTGGAGAATACATTTTGAAATACTTTCCTCCCATGATCTACGCTGCGGAATCGTACTTCAAAAGTAGGACTTTTCCTGTACTCAGCCATCAAACAGGTACTTCTGGGTGAATTTTAAATTTTCTGTCTCTGTTTCTTTGGATAAAAAAAAAAAAAAATCCAGGAAAATGGGACGGAATAAAAGTGCCCTGATGGGTTTTAACGAAAATTTTTTTTTTCCCTTTCCCCTTTTTGCTGGCGGAAAAAAAAAAGTTGAAATTTTCCTTAAATCAACATCACGTCCGTTACGCGTGCGCCAGTCACGTTTCTGCCCGATTTTGTAGGATGTGAAAAATCACTTGAAAACGTTACGTCCCCAAGAAATTTGAGCCCCAGAAATATTCTGGAAATTCGACGTTTGACATCTTGTAGCTCCGTGCGCCAGCGGTCACGTCATCACCAAAGTAGAATTTAACCCTCAGCAAGCCATTTATGTCAGTCGGTCAACTACTCACGATATATAATAAAAGTACAATTTTTTTATATTTTCTCAGCTATCCATCAGGTACTTCTTTGCCAAGTTTAAGCTTTCTAGCGACCTCTGTTTCGCTGGGAGCAGAAAATTCGGGGAAATACCGCCTTTTGCAAAATATGTGCCCTGAGCCGTTTTAACCGAAAAGTACCTTTTTTTTTCAATTTCCGAAATCCATCCTCAGTGAACCACATGCCCACAAAGTTTCAATTTTACACGTTGGCCCTTTTCGCTGGTAAAAAAAAAAAAAAAAAAAAAAACATTTTTGGAATTTACCCAAACGCCATGCCCGGAGGGGATGCACCGTGAAAGCCGAATACTCCCTCAGCTCAATAATATCATGCAACTTATACGTGTTTCCCAAGTTTCACCTTTCCATTTCTGTCCAATTCGCCGCGACAATTTTTTTTTTTTAAACATCGCCCCTCGGAAAAATTCCCCCAGGGGATGTGTCCAGACTTAACATTTTTATTTGACTCCTTGTCTCAGTAGTCACATTCATGCAAAGTTTCAGCTTTCCATGTTCATCAGTTTAACTGATGCAAAAAAATTAGTTGAAAACATGAAATTTGTGTCCCCAGGAAATTTACTTTCAAAGTCTGAAGTTTTCTACAGCATCTCAATAGGTAGTTATGCACCAAGTTTAATCTGTCCACACTAGCTCAATACGCCAGGAAAAAAAAAAAAAAATTAGGAGAATACGTCGGCCCCCAAAACATACCCCCACAGGGCATGGATCTTAAATTTGAAAATTTTCCCGAACTCATCGTCTCGATAGGCACGTCCAAGCCAAGTTTCAGCTTTCCGGGTCTCTCCATTTAACTCGAGCAAAAGCATCGTTACGGAGGGGGAATGAGTAATAGGAGTTGGTAGGCTTGAGAAGTCGAAAGAAAGCCACGAACTGCCGGGAATTGAACCCGGACCTCCTGATTGCCGGTCAGGTGTGCTACCACTGCACCACCAGACCCAGTAAGTCCGATTAAGACTCTCGATGCCATCCTAATCCGTCAATATATATATATATTTAAAAACTTCTCCCCCGATAATGTGTAGCCCCAGGGCATGTACCTCCAAAGTCGGATTTTTTCTGAACTCTGCATCTCAGTAGGCACATGTGTACCAAGTTTCAGATTTCTTACTTCTCTAGAACATGGTTAGAATTAGCGTCAGTCAGTCACGATCGTCTATATATATTAGATACATATTGTTATATATCATACGTTATACTGGGTGAAGCAAAAAAAAAGAAGCGCCACTCTTTGAAATTCTGTAGCACTTCTGAAGCAAAAAATAGAAAAACAAATTTTCTTTCCTACAAACCTCTATGCATCCTTCGAGCGCCCGAAAATTGTTTGGCCATTTTCATCGAGCCGTTTTCGGCACGCGAACGGTTTTGCAAAAGCAACTGGAATTTTTGCACACTTAGTTGTCCCAGCCCCTTGGAAATGCAATTTTTGGGTTTGGCAATGGCAATGGGTTTTTCCCTCTGCGCTTCCGAGTCCTCTTAGCAGATCTCTGCGCGTTGCAATTTTGCAGGATTTTTTTTTTGCAATTTGCAGATAAGGATTTTGCATCTCAGCCTCTCGAGAAACAAACGAGTTCCTTCAGTTCCGACAGGTTTCGCTCCCTAACGATCTCCCAACCTGCATTTCTTTCATCATCGGCCTTAATATTCTTGCAAAAATCTTGCAAACTTCTTGCAAAATTTTTGCCCCTCCCACCCTTCCTCAAAGAGCAGCATTTTCTGAAAATTTTTTCTGGGCTCGCCTTTCCGCGGCGATGGTTTCGATCAACATTCATTTGAACTATTGCTCAATCAATAAGTATTAATATTATTTCTGGGGAGCCAGGTGAGGTCCAGTCAATCTAGACTCAGCCCCCTTCAATTTTCAGTTTAATTTTCTGTTTCGTTTCTGTTTCGTTTCTGTTTCGTTTGTTTCGTTTCTGTTTCGTTTCTGTTTCGTTTCTGTTTCGTTTCTGTTTCGTTTCTGTTTCGTTTCTGTTTCGTTTCTGTATATCCCCGCTTTGACTGATGCGTATCAGATGAAATTCCTAAGACCTGCTAGGAACGTATGAACGCATTCTCGGTGAAAGTTTTGCGAGCTCGAGAGAAAGTAGGGAACATTTTTTTGCGACCCAAAGGGTGCAGGGGTTTCCCACTCCAGAGGAAGGATTCGATTCGAGGCTTTCTTGCCAATTTTTTTTCCCCTTTTCTCGGCTCTTTTTGCTAATTTTCTTTCTTAAAGCTGTTTTCCCGTTTCCTTGTCTGTTTTTCACATTCGGCAGCCATCCCCCAAAGCAGCCGGTTCCCCCTCGGCAGCGGATTTCTCCGCGCCGGCTCCTAGGGGAGCCGGCACGCATACGAGATGACGCAGTCGGGCGACTTCCGAGGAATTCATCTCGAGCGGCTTCCTGCCGCCCGTGATGAATTTCGTTTCAAGGTTTAGGATTCCAGGAATCGAATGAATTCAAGCGGCCTCGCAACGAGGGCCGCTCTAAGCCCCCAGCTTTCGCCGAAACCGGAATGCGATACGAATTTCAATTGCTTCCCGCCCGTCGCACAATTCCCCAGCTTCCTCCGCGTTCCGAGTCCCAACGACAAGCGAAAGCATTCCGGGGAACTGCTGAGAAGAAAATGCTCCTCGCGTTTTATTCCGCGAGGAATACGGACATTTTACTCGTTTGTTTTTTTTTCCCCCCCACCAATGACGCAAATGGAAAGAAATAATATTTTTGTTTTCAAGAGTCTCGGAGGAACTTTCCATCGCATGGACCAAGTACAGCAAATGCATAAAGGCCCAAAAAAATGCTGGTAACAGGCCGCATGCAGATAACAGGCAGCATGCAGATAACAGGCAGCATGCAGATAACAGGCAGCACGCAGATAACAGGCAGCACGAATAATTTCTCCGAAATAGGGGAACATCACGTTTTCCGCACATTTTCTAAAGTGAAAGCGAAAGTGCGAACAGTCGTCGAGGGCGGTCAAAGGAATCAAGAGCATTCGAAGAAATTGCATTTTATGGCATTTTTGCAATAGGATCATTCTGTGCACAAAATGTCAGATTTAAACAAAATTAATTTTGATATTTTTAGTTTAAAATATCATTTGCTGTGAATAATCTAAAGAATAATCTATAAAAAAAATCAAACTTTTCTCCTCTCCGTGCAGCAGTTTTTTTTTATTTGCCATATTTATTTTATTTTATTTATTTTTATTTTTTTATTATTTAATTTGAGCCGGATCTTCGCCGCAGGATAATTCATTTTCCCGGAGACAAATTAATTGATCTGAGTTCATTTTGCCAGTCGGTTGGGGTCTCTGATGCATTTCTGATTCTCAGAGATCTGCTCTTGCAAATGACCTTTATTAATCGTCTCTCCTTTGTTTAAAACTCAGAGCACAGAGATCCAGCCCTTTATGTTCTTCATAATGGACTTCATTAAGTTAGTAATTTCCTGACCTTTCAAATCAGGAAATGATGATTTATAGTGAGCCTTTATTGCACAAAAGTTTAGTTCGTTTTACATGAAAATTTTCCCAATTTATTAAGAGCCATTTTAATGTATAATAATGTATTCCGAATCTCCGGAATGGTCTCGTGATTTTGCGATCGACCTTGCCGTTTTCGAGATTCTCCTAGCAAGTACTGACTAGTACCTAACGTACTAGGTTTCAAGCCCACTGGAAGAAACTCCACGTGCGTAACATATTATTTAGTGGGGCGGAAGGAAGCGTTTTAACAAGAGAGCACAATCCAATTTTCTGGCAATTGCTTCCCGATAGAGCTTCCCAGCCCATGCACTCACTCCTCTTCCCACTTGAACTCAGCTGAATAAATCAATTCAGGTCATGTAAAAATGGCTTACCTACTGACGCCCGCTTTTACCTTTAATGATGGGAGGCAGCTGGGGTACGATGGAGCGTCCCTTCTCAAAGACGCGAAGTGATCCAAATTGAATCTCTTCAAGCGGAGGTAATGGGAACCCCGAGTTCCTATTAAGGGTCAATTCGGATCTATTGATTACGGCACTGATGAGAGAAACAGGAGTTATCCTTCCCCCTCAATCCTGTTTTTCCTCCCGCATTGCATATGCTTCGGTGAACGTATGGAATCAAACTTTGACATATTTCCTCACTTTTCAATAGACGGCTCTAAAGATTAGCAGAACTCGAAAAAAAAGTTAGGAAATGGGATGCTGCTTGTCGGATTCAGTCCGATAAAGGAGAGCAAAAAAATTAAGTTGAATTGCGATATTTAATTTGTTCGGTTCATCTTTCTTTTGCACCTCATTGTAGATTGAATTTTTTGCACGGCTTACCTTAAACTATTTTTTGCATAATATTTCACAGAATTGAAGGGGGAGGAGGATCGAAAATCTCACTTAAGATGATTCCTCATAATGATTTTCCTCATAATGATTATTTATGATGTTCCCCTGACGATCCTGAGAAGGTCGATCATCGCGAAAAGCCGAAGAAAATCCTCATCTCCACAGATTTCCCCTAGTTCCTCCCGGAAACTCATCTTCACGATGAAGCGCGCTCCCATCCTTCCCCATCCCCTTCGACCTTCGCACGGCTCCCGGAAGTGCATCCGGCTCCCGGAAGTGCATCCGGCTCCCGGAAGTGCATCCGGCTCTCATGAAGTTCGATCAAACGGAAAGTTCAATGACCCGAAAATGGGATCGAAACTTTCACCGCTAAAATCCGGACTCTTGGGGAGACAGCTACACTGTGGAAGAGAGCAGGGAAATTTCCGCGAAGTCTAATCCCCTGGCACAGCTTCCACTCCCTGAGGAAATGCAATTTCCGGGCGGACTCTCGGCAGGTAAATGCAATCAGATCTTTCTTTGAGATCGTGCAGCTCACGAAATGAGCGGAAGGAAGCGTTCCTGTTTTGAGGATCCCCATGAAGAGCACTTATGTCGAGCTCCGACGCGAAAACCTTTTAACTATAAATTCGCTAGAAACATATATTTATTTATTTATTTATTTATTTATTTATTTATTTATAACAGGACGACAATAATTTCAAAAGGAGCGGTAGAGAAATGAGCTGAACGTGTTCTGGAAGCCCCGCAATGGACCGTGCCCAGTCCGTCTCGCAACCACGACAGACGCACATTCCATTAGCCGGAGTTGCCAGAAGAGTTGCCAGAGTTGCCGACGCGCACTGCGGAGGCGGACGCAATAACAAGGTAACAAGGTAATTCCGGATCATAAGAATCATGACGTTGATGAAAAAACTCCTCGAAAACGGGAAGAATCATCTTCAAGCGTTTTCTCGATATGGAGCGTCGGTAAGGGACCACTCAGATGTCGTCACAGAGATAACGAATAGGATGTGAAAAATTGGGGACGCCGCCCCTGACCCCTGAAATCGCATCCGAGAATGGGGAAACGAGTGGGGAAAGGTTATGCGGAAGGTTACGCGGTTACCGCCGGTAACGCGAACCTTCCAACCTTCCGCCGAAGGAAATGAGACCGAGGCGGAAATAACATATAATAATAATAATAATCGTCCCTTTCCCCCCCCGGGCGAGGGGAGATGGCGGCTGATGATGGAATTCCGTAGAAAATGAATTATTAGATTGCGGAACTTTAGAGCATTTAAGTTTATTTTTTTTGCGAATTCTGGTCGGCAATGACGTCCCGATCCGGAAGTAACATATGATGTCGCGATAATAATAATAATAAAAAAATCGTTAATAAAATAAAACACGGTTCTTCGGCAATCATTCTGGCAATAACACAACGATCGCATCGCACCTGAGTTCTCACATTTTTTTTTTTTTGTTTCCATCCAATTTCGAAGTTGTCGGACGAGTCAAAACTCAACTTCTTCCCTTCAGAAAAGCGTTTGCAACATTTCAAAGTTGGTTTTCCCCAAGTTCGATCAGAAATTTCGCGTCGATTATTTGTTCATAAAACTATCGCCCATTTTTTTTTTTTACCACTACGTTAGGTAAAGCGTCACGACGAGTTTGTTGCCGCAGAGACTTGCAGTTTTCCCCAATTGCTAACGTCCGTTTCTCAAGACTACACCTCCGTTTTCAAAGAACAGTCTGAACAACTCCCTGAACTCTGCAGTCTTTTCGCAAAACTTAACATCCGATTTCATTGCTAACGTACGGAAAAGGATAAGAAGGCCGATTCCACGATTCCATGGCTGACGACTGCAATCCGTTGGGCTATACTCCAACAAGTCCCTTCCAACCGATCACAAATCACAAATCACAAATCACAAATCACAAATCACAAATCACAAAGATTTTCTCATCGTTCAGAGTTGTCAGAGCTAAATGCTTCGTCTCAAAGGTTGAAAGAATTTTTTTCGTCGATGCAGAAATGTAATTGACAAGCGATGATGCTGACTGCGATTCAGTAGTATCCTAAATACCTGATCACGAGTATTTACTTACGATTAATTTTTGCTACCACTTGCTAAAAAGGGTTGCAAAGGGAATTGCAGCCCCGAGTTCAGCCTCGTTGGCTGCTTCAGCAGTGCCTGCGTCGCGCGTGTGTGAAAATAGTTGCCTCGAGCTGATCACATCCGTCAGCCATTTTAATCGTCATTTTTGTTTGCCGTAGGTTACAAAAGTTGTATGACCTTGGAGCCCATTTTCGGTCATAGATATGCGTGTTAATTGCGAGAAATCTCACGTTATGATCGCCAAATCTTTCCAACTTAGGCTCGCTCAATTGGCTCGTCGAGGTGGTTTTTGACCCTGCACTCTTTTTGCATGCTGACGAGGGATGCATATTTTTTTTTTGCAGCCTCCTGGGAACATACAACCCAGATAGGATCGTGTCTTATCGATTTCTGCCATTTTTTTTAATGCATGAAAATGCAGGTTTTTACACTTTTCTCAACATGTTTCGGTCATTTTTAGCAGAAAAGTGAGAGTTTCCCAACAATATGTTTCTTCGTGAGCAATCTATGACGATTTTCAGGCTGTCATGCGCTGGCTGGAGTGGTAAATCCCCCCCGAAACTCTGTTCTTAATCCATCCGCTGCCACCATCCCTCTCGCAGAGTTTCGAAAAAAAAAAACTCTGTTCGTTTCCCTTAGCCCTCCATTGGCGAATTCCGGGCTTCGCCGCTGGTTGTCACAAGAATCGATCAACGATGCTCAGTAGAGGCATGAAATGTACCTTGAATTTCCTTCACCTGAA
>CAJPEV010002511.1:0-32820 GCA_905338385.1 Darwinula stevensoni | reverse complement strand
TATCCAGGCCTGAGAATTATATCTAGAAAGTGATGTAATTTTAATGTTACTACATACTGTATTTTTGTATTGCATTACTGGAGGAGTCTCCATTTAAAATATAGACCAGATGAATTTGCTAAATCTACTCTGCATCTCAGGCTAAAGTAATTTTCATGCATGCATTCTCACAGTGGGCAGTAATTGTTAGTAATTTTACTTTTCACCTGTTTTATTTTGCTAAGGTTGCTAAGCATCAACGGGGCATTGATATTCTGAAATCATTTCCCTGTCAAAAAGAATACTTATGTGGACAGTTCCTTTATATATCAAATTTTAAATTATTATACAGAAGTTTAATAAATTTACAGTATCAAAAACAAACTGGTTAGACATGTATAGTCAACTTTTCAATTTCTTTTGTCTTGTGCTTATATTCCTGCAGACTTGGGGAAAGAAGTTCATCATTAGTTGCATCTGGGTGTTTCTCATATTCAGGTTTAGATCTGGAGTTCCTATTGATAGTTGCCTCTTCATTATATGGGGAAGCATTCCAAGAAGTAATTGCTTTTCAGTTGTGAAGGCATGCATGCAATAAATAGCAACTTTTAATTTGTTAATTTTGAGTGCTATTTGACAATTTTCTTCAATAAAGATTCCCCTCTGTGTCAAGCTCTGTAGCAACCTGTGACCTAATGGGTTAAAAAGAAGCTCAATATATGTCCTGCCAGATGACTTGAAGAGATAATGGGGTTCTGATTATTTTAGATGTTCTTGAAGGGTGTTTCCATCCAGAAGGTTAGTACAAATTACAAGTTAATTTTGCCTATTGGTGTTCTATTGGAAAGTCCAAGAAATTTTGGGATGACCCTTGTGTGTCAGAATGCCCTTGGCCTGGCATTAAGAAGAAAGACAGTTGGAGCTTAGTGTAACTTGATCGCATGGGTCACCATGTGGACCTAATTAGTTTTCACTACATATGAAGCTAATTGTAGTTTTGTCCTGTGAACATCAATGAATAATTTTTTGCTTATTTGTTTGTAATGACTGACTGTTTTCTTCATTTTTTAAATATAGAAGAGACTGCTGAGTGCACTTGGAGGAAGAAGTCCTCGAGAAATCACTGGAAGACTCCTTCAAGGCTTGATGGCAGATGACCTTGCAGTACAGTTCAATTTTGAGGGAAGGGGAAGTAAACATGCATTTCGGGATCTCTGCACATTTGAAGTCCTCATTGGTATGATTCTGTGGACATTTTTCTATAGGCATGGTTTATTATGTCTATTTCCAGTGAATGGGTATGCTTTTTCTTTTTTAGTGTTTGCATTGTACTTTGATGGAAATTGCTAAATCAATAAATCATAAGATATCAGATGCTGTTGGGCTGCATTTCAAACTTTTTCATCTGCTAACCTTGATATGGGACTCTTTCTTTGCCTACAAGACATTCAATTTTTAGAGCACAGGTAGCCAAGTTTCTGTACTGTGAGAAATGTATTTAGGAATTACTTGAAGCTGCTTATGGAATGCATTTTTTTTTGTTTGCACCAAGGAACCAATTCCAAAAGTGTCCAGTTAGTGATTGCTCAGATTTATTATTGTTGCAAGGAAAAAAAGCTGGAAAATGTATTTTTCAACTGCTTCATTGTGAAAAATTAAATAATGACATGTAATGCGTTTCTGTCCCTTAGTACCCTTTCATGCATTTCTTCACCCCTGGCTTACAGAAAAATACAGCAAATTTGCAGCTTTTTGAAACTCATCCAATGAACACTGTCCACTTCTTTTAATATCAGCAGTATAATTTTAGGAAATCTTTTTGTTTTATGTGAAGGAGTTTCCATCTTTCAACAGATGATGGAATGAAACAGGAGTCACAAAGGCAGAGATGGAGAGGGCAATCAAATCGTGGCTCCGACATGCACCCAAAAGGGCTTCACATGCAGGACAGAAAGTGTGATTTTGGTTATCAGTAATTGAATTAAACTGACCTCTCTAAAATGTAACACAGCTATCTGATCTGATTGCATTGACTTTTTCTTTGGCTAAATTTTCCCTGTTTGAATGAATTTTCATTGGAAACTGGCCTAGTGTTCATGTGCCTTTCCTTCCGTTCCTTATTTACTTGTCAACCTCAGAGTTGAGTCTTGTCTTAATGTAATAAAATATCTGTATTCGTGTTTGATTTGCCTCCTTTGGCCTTTTTCACAGTGGCAGCTCATGATATTCAGCATTAGAGGATTGCCAAAATGGAAATAAGGTAGGCCCAGGCCTCCCCTTCCTCCATTGATGATCCACTACTGCTGTATATCACGAGCTGTCCATACTTGTTCATTTCCTTCAACATAATTTATTGGTGCAGAATTTGAACTTTCATTTGTGCCTACCATTTCCATGCAATTCTTGGAGTGAATTATTTCATGATTCCTTTGAGTGTTGTTTTTTCTGCCCATAAATTGCCATTGGTTCATTCTATGAACATTTTTTATTATAACGGACCATTTATGATCACCTGGACATTCTGTAGACATCCATGGGATGCAACTAGTCCCATGACTACTTGCCATGGGACATCCTCCATAAATTGTCATTGGTTCATTCTATGAACATTTTTTATTATAACGGACCATTTATGATCACCTGGACATTCTGTAGACATCCATGGGATGCAACTAGTCCCATGACTACTTGCCATGGGACATCCCAGGGATGTCATCCAGCCATTCTGTTTTGACATCCACAGGATGTCATTTAGGGACATCCATGGGATATCTTTTTTTGCATGGGATGTTCTGTTGCTCGTTGGGCTGAAGATGTTTTCCAAGATATCCCCTCCAGGATATCCAGAAGCATTCAACTAAGAATGTCTAAAAGACATCCCTTATGAGTTGTCTGAAACTTTCAGAAAGATGATGTCTTCAGGACATCCTACAAAGACGTGAATTTAACAAGAAATTCATGTTCATATTTATAAGGTCATTGAATCAATAACCTGTCAAATTTGTACCTCTTCTCCAACATTAATATTGACATGGATGTTACATCAATTTCACGTTGACACTTGCAAGGCCCTTGTCAAATGTATATCTCTACACCATAAACCTTGACCAGGAGGATCAGTGAATTTTCATGTCCATACATCGGTGAACTTATGCATATGCAGTGACATGCAAATAAAAATTCCATAAAAAAGAAAGAACCAAATCAGCATGAGTGGGCCTCAAAACAGTGTCTGAGGCCAGTGTTGAATGATTTGATCGGCTCCCATTATCCTCATTTTCTCAAGATAGCAATTTTATAAAAGAAGTTGTATTTATTATAGATTGCCAGGCCTTAAAAACCAGCAAATTAATGAGAATCAATGTAGTTTACACAGATGTGTTAGTTACCAATGTAAGACCAAGGATTCATAATTTTTTATTTCTCCTTGAAATCAGTTTTGAACAAAGAATCACATTTGTGCATTGTTCCTTCTGACAAAGCCAGTTGCCAACAAAGATGGTTCTCTCCTGTTGAGACATGGAAGCAGCTTTCCCACTGCACTCAATGGGTTCTGCAATATAAAAACATTAACTCAATTATGATCACTTGAAAAAGTTTCCCACAATGAGATAATCTTTTATACACTGAATGGTTAAAGTAGAACTGACATCTAAGAACTGAGTAATCCAATTGCACTTATCAATTGTCAATAAACATACTTGATATGAGGCCAGAGATGCCCATTTCAGTAAGGGACTGCTTCCCCATGTGTTTTATGGACTTCCAAACAAAGTGAAGGGCAGCTCCATCATCCATGAGTCGATGCATGAGAGTTGAGACTGCTTTCTTCCCCTCCATACTTCAGATTGTAGATGCTAGAATAGCAATCTACAACAAAAGATAGTAAATGTGGCAGTTGCTTCAAGTCCAAATATCAGAGAGGCCTGACGGGAGAGTCAGGCATAAGGGAAAATCAAAATGATACAATGAGATGCAAATAAGTTTACAAATACATTCATCATCAGAACTCAAAATCAAGATGCACAGCTTCTTACACACAGTCTAGTCTCCTCCATCTTTTGTGATCCATGCTTTTAATACAGAGGGATCCATTTATGGATACCCCACTGATTTCTAATGGCCCTCCCCTATCTTTCTTCTCAACTGATGATAGAAAACTGTAAAAGCAATGACTCCATATCTTACTGAGGAATAGAGAAGGAAAGTGGTAACATGAATGGAGATTCACAGATCTATGGCATGCACACAATGCCTATTCCAGGATAAATTTTGGTGTTCACATCCCCAAAGTACAACTATTCACATATTGAATAACTAATTCTGTGGCACAGGTTTGATTGGCAATTCAAAGGAAAATAGCAAAAACTATAAGAATTGAGGAGAATGTGTAGTATGCACATGCTCAACTGCCCTCAAAAGTATATGCCATTCAAATGTGAAAGCAATAGAAACCACAAGATATCAACATACTGAAGTTACACAATTGAATGTTGTAAGCAAACCACACTGGCTATGTCGAACAAAGTGCAACAGGAAAGCATTAAAAGATTTAATCATTGCATTGAGAGGGATGGTTGGGGCTTTCAACTAATGTGTTGCTGTTTTCTCTATGATTTTCTCCTATTAATTTAGGGTTGTATCTATAAATGGATCACCCTATATGTAAAGAATGGCTTGTACTATGTTGAGAATGGAGAGGGAATCTAGTTTCCAATTACAGGAGTTTGTAGTTGAAAAAAGCATACTTCAAAAGGAAGGAAACAGGAATTTCAGCCTGTCAGTAGCTGCAATTAAGTCTTGCTCAGCCAAGTTTTGAGATGCCTTAAGCACCATCAAAGTAGCAACAAGCACAAAAAGACATTCAAGAAATTACTCAGATTCTTCCTGATACTCGTCTGCTTTGATGCTGACTTCTCCACTGTTGGAAAACTCCATTTTGTCTGGTCACCTCAGGGAATTGCAATAAGATCTTGCTTTTGTCAATTTGTGGGGATATCAACAAGTTTGGTCAACTATGACCCAAAGTTGAGGGATGATGTCACAAGTATCCTTATCAGGGAAAATTACAGCATGATAAAGCATTTGTTTTGTTTTCATCTTCACATCTCGAAACTACTAATGCAAGACGTATCACAGTAAATCAGGAAGAAAAGACTAACCTAATGTGATGAATTATACTAATATGTAACATACTAAATAAACCTTTGTACTCTAAAGTCATACGTCTGGTGTGACATTGCACACTAAAACTACCACCCCCCCTGATGCAGCTGACACATCATACAATTTAGAGCCTTTTGAAAGTAGCAGTGGCAGCCATCTGTAACCAGTTTTTTATGATAAATTTTCTTGGAATTTTCCCTATATTGCTACAAGTAAATTCATATTTAGTGCTGGAGTGGAAAGGGTTAAAAGAATTGAATGAATTAATCATAAGTGCCTTGACTACGGTGACCACTGGTGGATTTTGGCTATTGCCAGTCAAATTCCTAAGTGTGAGAGCGCCACTTCATGGCAATAACTATGTACGAGTCCTTCCCAGGTTAATGCATGGGAGCATTAGAAGGTGCAGGTATACATAGCCCACATGTGATCGTGTAATGTGTATCCCCTATATACAATACATACTGCAACTACTCTCAGAATTGTATAAGTACCCAATGCTCTACACAAGACATCTGCAACATCAACTTAGGCATGAAGTTGGTCAAAACTGATTGATGATGAAGATTAATTGCAATGAATTACCAATGAATTTTTATCATTGATTTGAACCTTAAGGCCTAAAGAATGATGGAACTAAACCACCAAAGGGGTAAGGATGCTGTGTCAAGTGTCCTAGGTGCAAGTCTCACTGACTAGGCCAACTTCAGGAGATTCAAGCAGAGCAGGACAAAACACCCATATGGCCTAGTTTCAACAATGCACTAAATATGATGATTTAGTGGAATAATCCAAATAGAACCCACATGACCAGAGGGCAGGCATATGCACTTGATAGTGATGTCATGCACTGACCATGTTTCCAAGTATAAGGACAAGTGACTGACTTTAAGGATTCAGATGATCTGCCTGGGTATGAGGAACAATCACCTTTGCATTGAAAATAAAAGCCTTGAATCCTATTATTTCTCTTCTCTATCCCTGAAATTGTTTAGTTCCAAAAAATTTGGATTTCTCTTTTACCCATGAGTTTTCCTCTCTTCAACAATGGGGGATCAGAATAACTGTGACTAACATACTTAGCCAGTTAGGTGGGACTCAACACTGAACTCACAAAGGTCATTCTGAAGCCACCTATAAATGGCTTGGGAATGATTTCAAAAGCATGACAAATTTAATAAAGCCTTCATAGAGTTTCACTCCTGCTACACCCTATCCTCAGGTGGCAAGGGTTATGACTAGGCTCATGATACTAATGGTCCTGACATTGCCCCGATTCCAGTCACTACCTTAAAAAAAAGATTCCTCTTCCATTTTTCCCTTACTCTATATTCCCAATGTATTCTGATTGAAAGGGAGCCTCATGAAACCTCTAACATTAGGCACATTAGGCTCATTAGCCTGAATGTAATTGACAAATTTTAATCTGATGGAAAATTCAGCAAGCATCTGAAGCCAAACAACTAAAGATGGGTTTTGACAGGTGAAGATACTGAAAGATTCAGGGAAAGATACAGAAGCTAAAGAAAATTTTGTGGAATTAAGACCTAACATGGTCTAGCCAACCACTAACAAGTACTTCACATTTTAAATTTGTTTATTTATTTCAAATTTCACTTCTTGGTATAAAAAGTCTTCTTTGACTCTGGGGTCTAGAAACGCTCATTCAAACCTCAATATCTTACTGACAGTAATCTTATCCGAAACGGTCGGACGTGTTGAAATCAGATCAGGGCTAAGCGTTAAGCTTGGCATGCCATTTATTACAATCCAAAGGATCCTTGGCTACCTTTGCGCTAACGCCAAATTATTCCAACAGAAAGGAACTGGAGCTTGGAGCGGCTTGAGCTACATCCTAAAGTAACGTAGCCGTAACATGAGCTTTAGGCCAAGGTTATTGCGAGAAACATTGCCAGACCGAGAACTAGGCCTACAGAGGCCAATATTGTTAAATGGAATTACGAATGGAAACTTCTTATTAAGTTACTTTCATATCTTAGGAACAGCTCACAAGTATCTTACCACTGAGCGAGTTCTGCGTCGTCTGAAAGCAAGGCCTCCAAACCGGATATACCGCCTTGCAGGAAGAGCACTTTCGAGTTCAGAGTACCATGGCCTCTTGTAACCACGTTCGACTGTTATCTGCAGTTCATAATGCGCGTTATGAGCCTTCCGTGAGCATTTTACTATTTCAGCTTCACCTGATGAAAATTACACGAATAAGAGTTTGTAATAGAATTATTCATTCACAGTGACCTCATAATTTGTCTCGCAAAATCTACTAATACACCAGTGGATGCGATGTCAATTTTATGGTGATAATTACTAGGTCTTTTTTTAATCAATAACTTGTCAAAGTGTGCCTCCTCATGAGCGTCAATATATACATAACATGTAACGTCAAGTTTTCTACGAAAAGAGTGACGTCAATAGTCATGTCAAACTTTTCAAAATGCATGAACTTCTCATATTGACGTATTATTAACATGAAAGAGTCGGGTATGCATTTCTCCATTGCCGAATTTCTGCGCCTTTTCTCACAGATGATTGGCAGTCCTTTCAACCGCATCCACTCTAACCACAGCCACTAAGCTTGGTCAACATCTCCTGCCTTTGCCTTCCCGTTGCCGCTTCCTACTCTTGTACTCGACCTCCAATGCTTCCTTATCGTTGATGATCTTGAAGACTTGCGGCTGAGTAATGCAAACTACCAAGCCAGTTTGCGTCTTATTATCGTCTTCAAGGGCATTCTGAACTGCAATCTTATCAGCTATGTCTTTTCTACTTCCCATGGTCAACCCGGAATGAGCAGATGTTAGGTAACACCTCAATTTATTGTCCAGGTGAGCTTGCTTACACTTTCACCTGAAAAGGCAAGGCCTCGTCTCCACATCAGCCTATATTTACACCGCAATTTCAGAGAAAGGCGAATTCAATTCGGTTTCAGGTTCGTGGCGTCTATACAATAACTTCAGCTGAAGTGGTGGCCATATTGCATGAAGCAAATCCAAGCAATTAAGAGGATTTTCGAAAATAAACTTGCATCATGAGTAAAATCGATGAAACAGTTACAATGATGCGCAATCAAGGATTGTGGCATCCAAAAGTACAAAATAAGCGACCAGAAAGGTGGACATATAACGGAGGAAAGTTTCAAAGCAAGAAGTGACAAACCAGAAAGCGAGTAAAAAAAAAATCTGCGAATAGAATAAGAGGAGAAAGATAGCTAGAGCGAACCAACAAACTGCATTACGAATACGCACCACAAAAAAAGAAGCCACCGCTTCAGAGAAAGTTGTGCTGGTGACACTCCGAACTTCAATTCCGTATACCGAATTCAATACGTAATGGATTAGATTGGTTGGGGTTAGGTGTCACTCTGCTGCCAATTAGCGAGAAATTCCATTCAAAGAAGAATGATGACTTAATCGAACCAATTCACAGCATTGCAAGGCAGTGCCACCTGCAAGTGGCCACCATTGCTGTTACAGTTTTTCTATCGATACCAATTCACAGCATTGTAAGGAAGTGCCACCTGCATGTGCCCATATTCGATGCTAGAATATTTCTATCGACACCACGACCTCGAAACAAAGTCCATCCAGCGAAAGAATCGATTCAAGGAAGAATGAAACCCGAATCGAACAAATTCACAGCATTGAGAGGCAGGTCCAACCTCAGGTGGCCACCTCATCAGCAAAAGTTTTTCCATTAAAGCAACAAACTCCAGACCAAGTCCATCCAGCGGCAGAATCGATTCAAAGCAGAATGATGCCCGAATCGTACGAATTCACAGCATTGCAAGACAGTGCCACTTGCAGCTGTCCACCTAATCAGGAAGAGTTTTTTCATTAAAGCAACAAACTCCAGACCAAGTCCATCGAGCGAGAGAATCGATTCAAAGCAGAATGATGCCCAAATAGTACTAATTCATAGCATTGCAAGTCAATGCCACCTGCAGGTGGCCAACATTCCTGGAAGAATTTATCTAACGACACCACGAACGCGATACCAAGTCCATCCAGCGGCAGAATCGATTCAAAGCAGAATCATACCCGAATCGTACGACTTCACAGCAGTGCAAGGCAGTCCCACCTGCAGGTGTCGACCTCATGAGCAAAAGTTTTTCCATTAAAGCAACAACCTCCAGACCAAGTCCATCGAGCGAGAGAATCGATTCAAAGCAGGATGATTCCCGAATCGTACGACTTCACAACATTGCAAGGCAGTGCCACCTGCAGGTGTCGACCTCATCAGCAAGATTCTTTGTATTTCAAGGGAGTGCCACCTGCAGGAGGCCACCTTCTCTGCAAGAATTTTCCTATCGACAGCACGACCTCGAGACCAAGTCGATCCAGCGAGAGAATCGATTCAAAGGAAACTGATACCCGAATCGTACTAATTCACAGCATTGCAAGGCAGTGCCACCTGCAGGTGGCCACCGTCGCAGCTAGGATTTTTCTATCGACACCACAAACTCCAGACCAAGTCCATCTCGCGAGAGAATAGATTCAAAGAAGAATCATACCCGAATCGTACGAATTCACAGCAATGCAAGACAGTCCCACCTGCAGGCGGCCACCATTGCTGCTCGAATTTATGTATCGACACCATAAACTCCAGGTCAAGTCCATCCAGCAAAAAAAACGATTCAAAGCAGAATGATGCCCTAATCGAACCAATTGCAAGGTAGTGCCACCTGCAGGTGTCGACCTCATCAGCAAGAATTTTCCTATCAACAGCACGACCTCGAGACCAAGTCCATCCAGCGAGAGAATCGAATCAAAGCAGAATGATGCCCTAATCGAACCAATTCATTCCATTGCAAGGCAATGCCACCTCCAGGTGGCCACCATTGCTGGTACAGTTTTTCTACCGACACCACAAACTCGACACCAAGTCCATCCAGCAAGAGAATCGATTCCAAGCAAATTGATACCCGAATCGTACTAGTTCATAGCATTGCAAGTTAGTGCCACCTGCAGGTGTCCACCTAATCAGGAAGAGTTTTTCTATCGACACCACGAACGCGAGACCAAGTCAATCCAGCGAGAGAATCAATTCAAAGCAGAAAGATGCCCTCATCGACCTAATTCTTAGTATTTCAAGGCAGTGACACCTGCAGGAGGCCACCTCATCGGCAAGAGTTTTTCAATCGACACCACAAACTCGAGACCATGTCCATGCAGCGAGAGAATAGATTCAAAGCAAAATGATACCCTAATCGAACCAATTTATCGCATTTCAAGGCAGTGCCACCTGCAGGTGTCCACTTCATCTGGAAAAGTTTTTCCATTAAAGCAACGAACTCCATACCAAGTCCATCCAGCGAGAGAATCGATTCAAAGCAGAAAGATGCCCTAATCGACCTAATTCTTAGTATTTCAAGGCAGTGACACCTGCAGGAGGCCACCTCATCGGCAAGAGTTTTTCAATCGACACCACAAACTCGAGACCAATTCCATCTCGCGAGAGAATAGATTCAAAGCAGAATCATAACCGAATCGTACGACTTCACAGCATTGCAAGGCAGTGCCACCTGCAGGCGGCCACCATTGCTGCTCGAATTTATGTATCGACACCATAAACTCCAGACCAAGTCCATCCAGCGAGAGAATCGATTCAAAGCAGAATGATGCCCAAATCGAATTAATTCTTAGTATTTCAAGGCAGTGCCACCTGCAGGAGGCTACCTTCTCTGCAAGAATTTTCCTATTGACAGCACGACCTCGAGACCAAGTCCATCCAGCAAGAGAATCGATTCAAAGCAGAATGATGCCCTAATCGAACCAATTCACAACTTTGCGAGGCAGTGCCACCTGCAGGTGTCCACCTCATCGGCAAGAGTTTTTCAATCGACACCACAAACTCGAGACCATGTCCATGCAGCGAGAGAATAGATTCAAAGCAAAATGATACCCTAATCGAACCAATTTATCGCATTTCAAGGCAGTGCCACCTGCAGGTGTCCACCTCATTAGCAAGAGATTTTCCATTAAAACAACGAACTCGAGACCAAGTACATCCAGCGAGAGAATCGATTCAAAGAAGAATGATGCCCTAATCGACCTAATTCTTAGTATTTCAAGGCAGTGCCACCTGCAGGTGTTGACCTCATCATGAAGAGTTTTTCTATCGACACCACAAACTCCAGACCAAGTCCATCTCGCGAGAGAATAGATTCAAAGCAAAATCATACCCGAATCGTACTAATTCATAGCATTGCAAGTTAGAGCCACCTGCAGGTGTACACCTATTCAGGAAGAGTTTTTTCTATAGAAACCACGAACGCGAGACCAAGTCCATCCAGCGAGAGAATCAATTCAAAGCAGAAACATGCCCTAATGGACCTAATTCTTAGTATTTCAAGGCAGTGCCACCTACAGTTGTCCACCTCATCAGCAACAGTTTTTCCATTAAAACAACGAACTCGAGACCAAGTCCATCCAGCGAGAGAATCGATTCAAAGCAAATTGATGCCCTCATCGAACCAATTCACAGCATTGCAAGGCAGTGCCACCTACAGGTGTCGACTTCATCAGGAAGAGTTTTTCCATTAAAGCAACGAACTCCAGACCAAGTCCATCTCGCGAGAGAATCGATTCATAGCAGAATGATACCCGAATCGTACGAAATGACAACATTGCAAGGCAGTGCCCACAGCAGGTGGCCATCATAGTTGCTGGAATTTATGTATCGACACCATGAACTCGAGACCAAGTCCATACAGCGAAAGAATCGATACAAAGCAGAATAATGCCCTAATCGAACCAATTCACAGCATTGCAAGGTAGTCCCACCTGCAGGTGGCCACCATTGCTGCTAGAATTTATGTATCGACACCAAGAATTCGAGACCAAGTCCATCTAGAGGGAGAAGCGATTCAAAGCAGAATGATGCCCTAATCGAACAAATTCACAACATTGCAAGGCAGTGCCACCTGCAGGTGGCCACCATTGCTGATACAGCTTTTCTAACGATACCAAGAACTCCAGACCAAGTCCATCGAGCGAGAGAATCGATACAAAGGAGAATGATGCCCTAATCGATCTAATTCTTAGTATTACAAGGAAGTGCCACCTGCAGGAGGCCACCTTCTCTGCAAGAATTTTCCTATCGACAGCACGACCTCGAGACCAAGTCCATTCAGCGAGAGAATCGATTCAAAGCAAAATGATACCCGAATCGTACTAATTCACAGCATTGGAAGTTAGTGCCACCTGCAGGTGTCCACCTCATCAGGAAGAGTTTTTCCATTAAAACAACGAACTCGAGACCAAGTACATCCAGCGAGAGAATCGATTCAAAGCAGAAAGATGCCCTAATCGACCTAATTCTTAGTATTTCAAGGCAGTGCCACCTGTAGGAGGCCACCTTCTCTGCAATAATTTTCCTATCGACAGCACGACGTCAAGACCAAGTCCATCCAGCAAAAGAATCCATTCAAAGCAGAATGATGCCGTAATCGAACCAATTCACAACATTGCAAGGTAGTGCCACCTGCAGGTGTTGACCTCATTATGAAGAGTTTTTCTATCGACACCAAGAACTCGAGACCAAGTCCATCCAGCGAGAGAATCGATTCAAAGCAGAATGATGCCCGAATCGTACGACTTCACACCATTGCAAGGCAGTGCCACCTGCAGGTGTCGACCTCATCAGCAAGAGTTTTTCCATTAAAGCAACGAACTCAAGAAAAAAAGTCCATCGAGCGAGAGAATCGATTCAAAGCAGAACGATGCCCAAATCGAACCAATTCACAACATTGCAAGGCAGTGCCACCTGCAAGTGGCCACCGTCGCTGCTAGGATTTGTCTATCGACGCCACGAACGCGAGACCAAGTCTATCCAGCGAGAGAATCAATTCAAAGCAGAATCATGGCCATATCGAACCAATTTATTGCATTTCAAGGCAGTGCCACCTGCAGGTGTCGACCTCATCAGCAAAGGTTTTTCCATTAAAGCAACGAACTCCTGACCATGTCCATGCAGCGGGAGAAACGAATCAAAGCAAAATGATGCCCAAATCGAAACATTTCACAGCATTGCAATGCTGTGCCACCTGCAAGTGTCGACCGGATCAGCAAGAGTTTTTCTATCGATACCAAGAACAGACCAATTCCGTCCAGTGAGAGAATCGATGTAAAGCAAAATGATGCCGAAATCGAACCAATTCACAGTATTGCAAGGCAGTGCCACCGGCAGGTGTCCACCATTGCTGGAATAGTTTTTCTATCGATACCAAGAACTCCAGACCAAATCCATCCAGTGAGAGAATCGATGTAAAGCAAAATGATGCCCTCATCGAACCACTTCACAGCATTGCAAGTCAGTGCCACCTGGAGGTGTCCACATTTGCTGGTATAGTTTTTCTATCGATACTAAGAACTCCAGACCAATTCCATCCAGTGAGAGAATCGATGTAAACCAAAATGATGCCGAAATCGAACCAATTCACAGCATTGCAAGGCAGTGCCTCCGGCAGGTGTCCACCATTGCTGGAATAGTTTTTCTATCGATACCAAGAACTCCAGACCAAATCCATCCAGTGAGAGAATCGATTCAAAGCACAATGATGCCCTAATCGAACCAATTCACAGAATTGCAAGTCAGTGCCACCGGCAGGTGTCCACCATTGCTAGTATAGTTTTTCTTTCGATAACAAGAACTCCAGACCAATTCCATCCAGCAAGAGAATCGATTCAAAGCAAAATGATGCACTAATCGAACCATTTTATTGCATTTCAAGGCAGTGCCACCTATAGGTGTCGACTTCATCAGGAAGAGTTTTTCCATTAAAACAACGAACTCCAGACCAAGTCCATTCAGCGAGAGAAAATCGATATAAAGCAGAATGATGCCCTAATCGAACCAATTCACAGGATTGCAAGGCAGTGCCACCTGCAGGTGTCCACATTTGCTGGTATAGTTTTTCTATCGATACCAAGAACTCGAGCGCACGTCCATCCAGCAAGAAAATCGATTCAAAGCAGAATGATGCCCTAATCGAACCAATTCTTAGTGTTACGAGGTAGTGCCACCTGCAGGTGTCGACCTAATCAGCAAAGGTTTTTCCATTAAAGCAACGAACTCCTGATCATGTCCATGCAGCGAGAGAATCGATACGAAGCAAAATGATGCTCGAATCGTACGACTTCACAACATTGCAAGGCAGTGCCACCTGGAGGTGTCGACCTCATCAGCAAGAATTTTCCTATCGACAGCACGACCTCGAGACCAAGTCCATCCAGCGAGAGAATAGATTCAAAGCAGAATGATGCCCTAATCGAACCAATTCTTAGTGTTACGAGGTAGTGCCACCTGCAGGTGTCGACCTCATCAGCAAGAGTTTTTCTATTGACACCAGAAACTCGAGACCAAGTCCATCCAGCAAGAGAATCGATTCAATGCAAATTGATGTCCTAATCGAACCAATTTACAGCATTGCAAGGCAGTGCCACCTCCAGGTGGCCACCATTGCTGGTACAGTTTTTCTATAGATACCAAGTACTCGAGACCAAGTCTATCAGCGAGAGAATCGATTCAAAGCAAAATGATTCCCGAATCGTTCTAATTCACAGCATTGCAAGGTAGTGCCACCTGCAGGTGGCCACCGTCGCTGCTAGAATTTATCTGTCGACGAACGCGAGACAAAGTCCATCCAGGGAGAGAATCGGTACAAAGCAGAATAATGCCCTAATCGAACCAATTCATATTATTCGAAGGGAGGCCCACCTGCAGGTGTCGACCTCATCAGCAAGAATTTTCCCAATAAAGCCAAGACCTCCAGATCAAGTCCATCCAGCGAGAGAATCGATTCTAAGCAGAATGATACCCGAATCGTACGAATTCACAGTATTGCAAGGCAGTCCCACCTGCAGGTGGCCATCTTCGCTGCTAGAATTTTTCTATTGACACCACAAACTCGAGACCAATTTTATCTAGCGAGAAAATCGATTCAAAGAAGAATGATGCCTAAATTAAACCAATCAATCTCATTGGAAGGCAGTGCCACCTGCAGGAGGCCACCTTAAAGGCAACACATTTACAATAATCGAGACGAAGTCGGATCCAGCTCCGATGTTGAATCAAAGTCGAATATAAAGTCTAAATCGAATGAATTCACAGCATTGCTATTCCGCTCCACCTGCAGGTGGGCATCTCATCAGGCAGAGATTTTTAGAATCCTGTGGGAACTCGAGACAAAATCCATGCCACACCAATGTCGATTAAACGATGAATGATACCTGAATCGAATCAATTAACAGCATTGCAAGATAGTGTCACCTGCAGGTGGCAACCTCATTAGCAAAACATGTTCAATAACCGCTAAGAAATCGAGACGAACTTGATCCAGCTCCGGTGTCGAATCAAAGTCGAATCACACCAAAACCGAATGAATTCACAGTATTGCCTGACAGTTCCACCTGCAGGTGGCGACTTTATCAGCAAGAGATTTCTAATATCCACTATAAACTCGAGACCAATGCGAACCTGCTCCGATATCGATTAAATGACGAATGATTTCCAAATCGAATGAATTTACAGCATTTTCAGTGTCAACTGCAGGTGGCCACCTCATCAGCAAAACATTTATAATAACCGCTACGAACTCGAGACCAACTACTGCGATGTAATTGCGAAGCATAATGGTGGACGGTAGGAACTCGAGACAAAATCCATGCTGCTCTGATGTCGATTAAATGACGAATGATTTCTATATCGAATGAATTCACAGCATTGCAAGAGAATTCCACCTGCAGGTGGGCACCTCATCAGAAAGAGAGTTCCTACCGTACACGGTAGGAACTCCAGAAAAAATCTATACTACACTTACGTCGATTAAATGCCTAATCATACCGAAATCGAATCAATTTACAGCATTCCCAGACAGTTCCACCTGTCACCTCATCAGTAAGGCCACCTCATCAGTAGGGTATTTAGAATACCCGCTAAAAACTCGAGACCAACTCAGTCCTACTACGATGTTGATTCTAAGTCGAATTATATTTACATCGTATCAATTAAAAGCATTGTAAGGCAGCGACAAATGAAGGTTGCCACCTCATCAGCATGAGATTTTTAATACCCGATACCAACTCGAGACCAAGTCTGCTCCGATATCGATTAAATGACGAATGATACCTCAATCGAATCATTTCAAAGCATTCCATGACATCTGAAGGTTACGACCTCACCCGCAAATGTTTTCGCACTTACGTCACGAACTCGAGACCAACTAAATCCTGCTCATATGTCGATTCAAAGCATAACGATAACTAAATCGATTAATTCACAGCATTGCTAGACATTGCCATCTGCAGATGGCGACCTCATCATCTAGAATTTTTCTCCCGACGCCAGGAACTCTAGACCAACTCCATCCTGCTCCGATATCGATTTAAAGCACGATACCTAAATCGAATGAATTCACTGCATTGGAAGACATTGGCACCTGTAGGTTGGGACCTCACCACCATGTTTCCCCACTGACGTCACGAAGTCGAAACCAAGACCCTCCTGCTCCAATGTTGATTCAAAGACGAATGATACATAAATCCCAATAATTCACAGCATTGCAAGGCAGTCTCACCTACAGGTAGCGACGTCATTATCTAGCTACCTCACCCACGCCTCGAACTCCAGACCAACTGCATCCTGTTCCGATGTCGATTTAAAGGTACCTAAACTAACCAATTGCAAGGCAGTGCCCCCTGCATGTGTCGACCACATCATCAAGACGTTTACAATAACCGCCATGAAGACGAGACCAAGTCAATTTAAATACTGTAGGAATTATTTTCAAAGCCGAATTATACTACATCGAGCACTTCATAGCATTGCAAGGCCGAGCTATCATGGTGGCGAACTCATCAGGGTTTTCCTGGAGCATTTCTGTGGATTATTTGTGTGGAATGTGGAGCTTTTCTCCTGCAAAACTCGTGTCAACATGAGTCACATCTAAGATGATCTTCCCTGGCAATCTTGATTTCGGGAACTAAACCTCCTTTTGGCCAACAATGTGACCATTGACACGTATGCACTACTCGAGGTGCTCTATTGATCGGTATCGGCTTCATCGTCGGACACAATTTGGCCATCTCCTTATTATTAATAATAAGGATTCACCTCTTTTTCCTTTTTCATGTTTCCTGTCCTTAAACCTAGTCTAGTATAGCTGCTATAATGTATTCCACTGTTGTAATTTACTTACACGTTATATCAAAACAAATTACCAATAACTTTTAACCTAAATATATCTGCCGATACTGGAGCTATTTCCGTGAAACTTTCACTTAGCTCACTTTTTTCACTCTGAATTGATATTTTTTTATTCATATACAATTCATTGAGAACAAGTTCATGAAAACCATTTGCATGAGATATCCCATCCAATGAATGAAATTAAACAGAGGAGGAGCTCGACGAGGTCTGGATGACCAGGAAGTACAGTGCTCGAATGTTTCCTCCACACCACTACCAATAGGAGCACTTGTCCATACTCAATTTCTAACTACTTTTCAATAATTGCTGAGAGTATTGTTTCGGCTCAACAATTTCGGATGACACTTTGTTTCATTTATAATATATTCTTGACTCGTGACTTGACATTTTATTTCTTCACTAGATCCTTTATTCCTTGAAGGAGTCTTTGTGCCTATGAAACGTCGGTTTCAACCGTTTATTCAAGTGATCGATGTAAAGGTTCTGTGGTTTCACATTTATTCACTACTCGTATACATGTGGATTGTGGCTTGCAGGAAGACTAGTTTTCATGGGTCTTTAGTCTTTTAAAAAGACTAAAGCTAAAGATTTCTTCAAAAGCTGAAGATTTATTCCAAATTTACTTTCATCCTTGTTGAAGAACGAAGCAGTTAGATTCAGAATTCAGTCGTTATTGGGGTATCCAGTCTCTTTTCGATTACCAATTCAATTTGAATAATTGCTCATTGAAAGGCTTTGGCATTATTTGAATGAAATCTCAAAATCTCAATGATCTTTTGGGATTATATCAAGCTTAGCAGAGTGTAAGTTTCATGAAAATCCATCGATCAAGAGCATTGAAATGCAGGTTCAAATTTCTTGGTCATTCTGTTTGCCACACCCTGAATATCATTTTTGTAATTGATGAAATTGTGAGCCGATGAAGGCTTACTCAGAACTATATAATAGCTAATAGAGCACACCTCCAATTCTTCTAGTACACGATGTTTGCTCACTTTTATACCACGTTTGTCAATTACGAAAATCAATATGCTGGGAATATCATCCAGCATATTGCATGAGAGTCATTGGCAATGTAAATGCAGGGTATCCCAGAATTCATCACATTCTCCATGTGTTTTTGTAGCAATAGGTATTCTGAGTAGGAATCTCACAAGGATAATTCATGTTTAAATGCTGTCTGCTGTTTCTTGTGGCAAGAATGCCCCATATCCTATATCTTAGCTTTCACTAAGAAAATATATTTCTTTTTAAATGACAATTTGGGACACCCTTTATATATTTAATGCTTCAAGACATTCATCAAAAGGAGAACGAGGGCAGATTATATTCAAATGTGATTTCATGAATTTAAAAAAAACTTGAAAAGGACTCTCCAACAAAAATGTTTTAAAATGTTTTTTTTTTTTTTAACCCAAATATGTATCAGAAGCGAAAAAGGAGGCAGTGGGATTTGATATGGAATGAAACAGCATCATGAACAGGATCAATGCAAACCTGACATGATCTGCAGCTATACAATTGTGCAATTTGAGTAAACAAATGGCAGCTTCAGGCATTACATCTTTGCAAAGAATGATAAGAAAGTGAGGAGAAAGCTGGGCCCAATGACATTAATGCTCAAGCAAAATCAGCTTTGGCATATAAAACAGTAATTATGGAATGTAAGCACTGGAATGCTTATTTTCATGGAATTAAACTTATTCCTGTTGTAAAATAAAAATACAATTTCACTTTCATCAGTTGGCCTATTTCTTCCATCTGTTAGTAGTTTTCCTGACATGCAATAGTCACATCATCAAATACCACAGACGTGTGCTCACAGGAGAAGTACATAGGTCATACGAAAAGTCTTATGTATTGGTTCATAGTTTATTTCTCAACATAATCTAATGAAATTTTCAGGTAATGTTTTAAAGAGTGATACTGACTCAACTCATACACCATTGAGCTCCATGAATTTCTCACACTGTAGCATCAGACCATGGAAGCAAGGATATTGTCCTTTGGCCAGGTCCAGGAGCGGTGCTTTGTAGACACTGTTGATGACGTCAGCTTCCTCAAACTCATCCACACAAGCTTTCCTTCACTTTGGGGAAGAGGAACAGAGGGAAGAGCTCAGTTCGGTCTGATCTGGCAAGGAAGCTGGTGAGTGAGCACATTGATGAGTGAACACACAGTCTGCATGTTCTCTAGGATCTGGCCCTCCTTGAAAGTCATGCACATCACATTCTTTGATATGAAGTCACCAGCAGATCCCCAAACCAAACAGCCAATGGAGACTAGTACCAGCATATCCTCTGCAATTTCATTCAGCCAGCCATATGCAATAAAGGCCTGATGGAAATAGGTATTGTTGCAAGAGTCCTCATCAGAAGTGGAAGCCAAAGTTCAGGAAGCCATGGCAGACTGGGAGGTGCTCACCCATCCAACTTACCTGCTGAACCTGTCACCCTATGACTTCTTCCAGTAGTTTGACAATGCTGATGCCATCAACAATGCCTACAAAGTATCACTCTTGGAGCTGGCCAAAGAGGAACAACATCCTAGCATCCACGGCCTGATTCCAAAGCATAAGAAATGCATGGAGCTTATTAATGGCTGCATTGAGTACACATCATTCCTAAATACATTTCATGAAAATTTCATTTAATTATGTCAAGAAATAAACCACTTTTGAATCAATACTTAAAACTTTCTGATGACTGATGAGAGAAATTATCCAATGGTAGGAAGGCAGTTTTTTTTCTTCAGAAATTAAGACAAAAAACGATTTTCCATTAAGGAAGTGAACAAAAAATACTTAATAGATTTTGAATGAGGTATGAAACAATAGTATAATCAGCTAAGCATCACTTATGATTTATTCATGCAAACCAGCTCAAAAGTACACCAGGAACCACTGGACAATTAAAGACCTTCATCAACTCCATTATTGTCATAGGAAGATGGAAAAACTGTGTCCTGGACTGCTGAACTGCATAAACTGATTTAGGGTCTGATCACAACCTTGTGATCACTAAGATTAAACTGAAACTGAAATCCAACAAAAGAAGCACATGCAAATGCTTGAAATACAACATAGAAACACTGAAGAGCCCAAGCAAGAGTCAACAGTTATGAGCTCACACTCCACAATAGAATCAGGGCCCTAGAGCCTAGGCCAGGAACCTTTTTAACCATGTGAGCCATATTAAGATTGAGCTAAGTGCTTGTGAGCACAAGAAATCAGAATAACATAATTATTCCCGAAGTTCACAGCAGACATATGGATTCTTTGACACATGAGAAAAACTAAGAACCACCATGATTTTCAGCTATGACTCCATGAGCCAAACTTTTCAGATCATGGGCCAAATTTGGCTCACGAGCCATAAGTTCCTGACCCCTGCCCTAGAAGTTGTAACAACAGAGACCTGTGATAAATTTCTAGAAAGGCTTGCATGTACTATCCATGAAGTAGTTAAGGAAGTGCTGGGTTATGAAAGGAAGAAAAACAACCTTGAATTATACGGAGTAGAAAATACTCTGAAAATGACAAATGAAAGAGAAACCCATGCTAGCAAAGCCCAAGCTCAAAGCAGACTGCAACAAACTCATATGAGCTATCAAGAAATCTGTTGCTAATTATAAAAACAATTGGATAGCGAAAAAAAAAACCCATTGAACAATGGAGGCTAATGAAAAACACCAATGCCAAACGTTTTAACAAAAGATCAAAGAAATCAGCAAAGTGACAGCGCATATGAAAAGATCATCCATTAACCCTTTCAGACCTGGTATCCATTCCAATGGACATTGCATTTACATTGTGTCTATGGCAATTTCTTAGGATTCTCGTTACTTTGTGCTCCATATTACGCTACAATGGGAGAATTATGCATAACTCAGTTCTATCAGAGGCCTTTATTCACCCATTAGTTTAGTCATCTTCAGTTATTTAATTAAATGTTTAATATATTGATATAATATATGGTATGATATGGTAAATTTATACAAAATATGAAAACTACATATAAAGCACGACAATTTCAATTACAAACACGAAAAAGCTCAAAATTGCAAAAAATGATATTATTCTGATAGCAGCCTTAATTCAGGTCTGAAAGGGTTAAGACAAATGATGAAGCTCTTCTAGTGAGAAACTCTACAATTATAAAAATGAAAATGATCCATTCAAATGCCTATGTTACTCTTTGAAGCAGGCAGCTCCAGGAGGAAGAGCCTGACATACTGCTAAGAGAAACAAAGGCTGCCATAAAGAAACTGAAGAACAACAAATCTCCAGGCCTCAGCAATATTCCTTGAGAACTTATTAAGGCTGGAGGAGAGATACTTACCATCAAAATACACACAATATGCCAGCTAGCATGGAGGACAGAAACATTCTCATAAAGATGGACCAAACTGATCATTGTGGCTATTCCCTAAAAGGGTGGCATCACCAGGCATGAAATCACTGAACCACAAGACTCATTATGCATGCAAGTAAAATCCTACTAGAAATAATCCAATATCACCTGAAACCAGATGTAGAACATCCCTCTGAAGAACTGAGGATCGGCAGGATTTGGATTCCATAGAAGCATCATTGAGCAGATATTCACCTGGAAAGTGTTGGCAAAAAAATACCTTGAAGTAAAAGATCAAATGAATAACGCCTTCATTGTTCTCAAAAACAGCATATGACAGGGTCTGGCATACTGAACTCTTCCTAATCATGCACACCACATCTCAAGGAAACTTACAAACCTGCTCCAAGATCTTTACAGGCAAGCCTCCAGTGCTGTTAGGTTTGGCAACACACTGACTGACTGGTTCCCTCAAACAGTGGGAGGGAGACAAGACTGCCCATTATCCCTTAACCTCTTCCAATATTTTTCTAGAGCACATCTTAAATGAGTCTTGAGGCATTTGAAGATAGACTCAATTCAATATCAACAGGAGACAGGTATATTTGAGGTGTGCAGATGACATTGATCTAATGACGCTGTCCGACATCGCTTAAAGTGCCTCTTCAACCCTTTCCCTGGCATGTTTTCAGACACAAATTGTTACCCAGTGCACAGTGGGACAAAAGGGCATATTCCTGGCCTAAATTAAAAAGTAGAATTTTGAAGAAATATGGAATGCAAAAAATTAATTCCTAATTTTCTGTTGATTACTTCCAGGAATCGCCCAAAATATCAAATTATCCAAAGAAAACCGTTCCAAATGATCTCATAGTGACTTCTCATCGCATTGCCTCATGATGCAAATTAGAAGTCAGCAATACAAGAAAAGTAGTGAGAGGGATATTGTTGAAGCAGCACGCAATCTCAATCTTTTGTTAAATCAGCAATCATGCAGCTAGTTTTCACGTGCCTGCTGAAACCCCAGTGTTAAATATTAGAAATGCCCAAATCTCCATCGCACTCTATTGCCTTTTTTTGCAGTGTACAACAAATATGGCAGAGCAGAAATTGAAGATTAGTGTTGAGAAAAATAGGCACCATACTTGTAATAATGTAACTTAGAGTATCATATCATGCACCATGAAAGTACTGGGTGCTGCAGCTTAAAGTAGACAAGGTTCTAAGCTAATAACTCGGGAATGCTGTGTACTACAGCCTTGCTATTTTCAACATTAACCTAAGTAAGCATGTGTACATGCTGAGTAAGCATGTGTACATGCTGAGTAAGCATGTGTACATGCTTACTCAGAAATATTGTTCAATATGGCCTCCTCTGGCTTGAACTACATCCTAGAGACATCGATGAAAGCCTTCATAAACTGCACACACATGGCCCTCTGCGATGGCGGCCCACTCTTTCCTCAGGGATTTCTTCAGGCTCTCCAAACTCTGGTGGGGCTTAGCACAGGCCTTGCCCTTGAAATATGACCACAAGTTGCAGTCCAGGGGGTTGAGGTCAGGCGAGGAGGGCGGCCACTCGTCCTTTGTCAGGAAGTCTGGGAGGTGGTCCTGACACCAATTCTGCATGACCTTTGAGGTATGACTTGGTGCTCCATCTTGCTGGTAGATCCAGGGCTTCTTTCCATACAACTTCTTGGTCCAGGGGAGTAACCCCTTCTCCAGGATGGCCTTGACATAGTACTTGGTGTTCACCTTCATGCCTGGCTCGATGAAGATCAGTGGGGACCAGCCATTTTTGGACACCGCTGCCCAGACCATCACCCTGGCCGGTTTTTGGCGCCAATATACTGTGTTCTTCTCTTGAGGTAGTTGGAATGCCAGGGCTTCGAATCCTGTCATTTTGTCTGTTCCTTGCCTGCTCCACAGTGAAGTATTTCTCATCAGAGAAGATAATGGGCGTCTGCATGCCGGAATCCAAGCAGGAGAGCAACACACGGCATCAGTTATACCTCTTGGTCGCTGCCGAAATTAGATGATGCTCTGGTATATGATAGCTCTTTAATCCCATATCATCTTTTACAACTCGGCCCATGGTTCTCTCACACCAGCCTCCCCCGCCATCTTCTTGATGGACCGCTTCTCGTTCCTCTTGATCTTCTCCTGGACAGCCTTGATCAGCTGTGGCGTCCGAACTGGTGGAAGTCAAATTTGTAATGATCATGGCCTGAGAGCAGTTGATCCAATCTCTCAATCTCTTCAGTACCTTTTAGATTGTAGATTGAGTTACATTCTTGCTCTTCAGCTTCCAAATGATCTCCGATGGGGTCAACCCCTGGTGATGGTGGAATTTGCGATATCTCTTCTCTGAGCCTCCATCTTTGAAAAGGATTGTACGAGAATGATGCCATCAATTGGAAAACATTCAGCTGTCAATCCAGAATCACTCCAGAAAAAACCATGTTCCCATCACTAAACCCTCATTTTAAAATTAGCCGCCAACTTTCGTTCACCTTTGGTTGCTGCCCCCAGTACTTACTCATTGAATGCTCTCTCAAGTCTGAACAGATCAATCACGGTTTTATTCTTAGGACAAGTTGGTCTCTTCCTACCCAGAAGAAATTAGGGCGCAGAGAGATAGTCAGATTTTTGCTGAGTTTACAGCAATCTATCCAGAAAAAGGCTTCAGCTTTCTTTGTAGTAATTGCAATTTTCTGAAGTTCAATTATTTGGTAATAGATGGGTAAAGTATCAGAATTATGCAAAAAAATTCTTTCTTTTTTTTTTATTTTGGCCAGGAAAATGCCCTTTTCCCCACTGTGCACTGGGGTAACAATTTGTGTCTGAAAACATGCCAGTGATGGGGCTAATAAGGCACTGTAAGCAATGTCAGACAGCATCCGACATAGGAACACAAAGGGTTAAACTACTAGTGTTGTTCTTTCTTATTTTTCCATTAAAATAAATTCGACCTGAGGAGCCAGACAGCTTCCGAATAAATGGACCACAAAGGGTTAACAAATCCAGCATAAAATAGGGATAAGCAGAAGACTAACATCTACTAGTTTGCACACAATAAAATATCAGAATGGATGGCACTACCCTAGCAATGCCTTCAAGTAACTGGGAGCCACAATCTTGCAAGATTGTGGTTGAGCTAAGGAGTAAACTGGCACTAAAAACAACCTCATGCTTATTGAAAAAAATTTGGAAGAACAGGTGAATCAGCATACAAACCAAAGACTCCTTTGCAGCCTAGCCTATTCCATAGACATTCAAGTATTCCTTTTGGACATGGACTGGAGTACAAGAAAAGCACAAGCTTTTAAACTGAAGCATTTAAAAGAGCATTTGAACTGAAAATGCACTAGAAAGTTTTCACTATCCAATGGTACAAAAAAAAGTTATTAATGAACAAATCAGGAGATTGGCCAATATAACAGAAGAGAACAAAATCTTGAATATAGTCTAAAGGAGGTTAAAACAGTGGCTAAGTCAAGTGCTGAGGACAGAAGGGGATTGGCTCTCCAAAATCTGTCTGCAAGGAAAGACAGCTAGCATGAGAAGGCAGGGTTGCCCCAGGTTTACAAAGGTTAACTTGGTCTTGCAAAACACCAGCAAGAACCGCAGAAGCAGCCAAAAGTAAGGCAGAAGATTACCAGCATTGGAAACGTTTTATCAAAGAGCATGTCCATCAGGACAACTTGTAGAAAGAGGAAAGAAGAAAAGATGAAACAATTGACAAGCTTTCTGACACTTTCTAAGATAAATAAAATTGCCAAAAACATTCACACATTCAATTAGCTTTTCAAATTAATCAGCACAAGAAAATCATATTTCAAAACCTTTCATTCATTCATCCTAGAACCATTCATTGCCTGAGAGTTCTTGAGTGTATCTACACCTTCATCCTTTCCCCCTAAATCTGAAAAAAAAAGAAGAAAAAGGAGCATTGCTAGCTGCCATTTCCATACAGGGTGTCCCAGAAGTCTGGACCCATAGAGAAAATAGACATTCTTAAAGTCAAACAAACACATTTCTAATGAAGGTTTTAAATATTTCAGGAAATAAAATACCCTGATGGGTCAGTATACCAATCAAGAGAAGGTGGAATTGGTGTTGTTACATGTTTCTAGAAAAAGCCAGAGGGAGGGCATGTCAATTATTTCACAAAGAACACACTGAGAAGCCAAAGCCAAGTCATCGATTCGACAGCAAAATGCTTAAACAATTAAAGATACTAGAAGTGTTGCTGATAAACCTCGTACTGGTTGTCCTCGCTCCTCTGCAGATGAAACACATCGTGAAAATGTTCTTTCAGAGGTTGCAAGAAGCCCTAAAACATCATTGAGAAAAATTAGTGAAGAAGCAGGAGTTAGCCATACTTCTATTGCAAGAATTTTAAAGGCAAACAAATACCACCCAAACACCTGTGTTCAAGCTCTTCATGGAGATGATGCCAACCGGCATATGGAATTTTGCAAGTAGATAATGCATAGACTTGATGTCCAACCAATATTAATATCTGACAATCTTCAGCGATGAAGCCACATTCCATTTGACCAGGAGAGTCAAGCATCATAATTGCCAATACTGGTGCAATGAGAATCCTAATTGGACAGATGAAGCTCATGTTCAAAACAATCCTAAAATCATGATGTGGTGTGCTATTCACAGTGGCGTTCAGTTACTGCACCTACTTTTACGAAGATATTGTTACAGGTGCTAGCTACCTCACAATGTTACAAAAAGTTTTGGTTCCTTATTTGGACAGTATCCCTTTAGAGCAATTGAGAAAGGTGTGGTTACAACAGGATGGGGCTCCCCCACATTATACCACTACTGTCCAAACTGGCTGGATGAAACAGTACCTTTGAGGTGGATAGGATGCCGCAGCCCAGTAGAATGGCCCCCACGTTGTCCAGATCTATTGTGACTAGACTTTTTCCTATGGGGACACCTGAAATCTGTGGTTTATAGCCCAAGACCAAGCAGTATCACAGAGCTGAATGAAAACATTCAGAATGCATCCTCTCAGATCAGTGTTTCCATCTTAAGAAACTTTCAAAGAAACATTCACACAAGAATTTAAAAGTGTATGGCTGTTAATGGCATGCAATTTGAATAATAATTGAATTTAGAGTAAAAAAGAGTATTCTTTCCTATGGGTCCAGACTTCTGGGACACCCTGTACCTAATTACTCATATGAAAAAAAGATCACCAGCCAAACTGGACCAAACTACAAGAGAAGTGATGTAGATTGGGTGTGGGATGGAGATATCAGGAAGACAGGAATGCACCACCCCACAGCAACTGATGTTGCTGAGGCACATTCCCCCCCCCCCCCACTTCTTTCATACATCTCCATCCCTCTGGGACAATCCACATTTCTATTCTTCCCATGCTTTCCATTGACTAAGCTTACCCATGTTTTACTCATCAGAACAAGGGAAACCCCAGGGAAAGTAGTGCCACTCCCCTCATAATACATATACAAAGGGTCCCTCAAAAAATATGTCACAAAATGATGTTACAGACAAGCACATGAGGGTTATAGGTGCCAATCTGCTGGATTTTTCCTCATGTAATCCCCTGTTTTTCCTTCTTCTCCACTTGTCCCACTTGTGTACCAGCTTGCACACACTGGTGGCATTGGATGAT
Source organism: Darwinula stevensoni (assembly GCA_905338385.1). NCBI lineage: Eukaryota > Metazoa > Arthropoda > Ostracoda > Podocopida > Darwinulidae > Darwinula > Darwinula stevensoni. Next base: position 5,436 of record CAJPEV010002511.1, on the reverse strand, counting down.
GTAGCCTAGCATCAGAGCCATTTGCACACAGCTAATTACACTTCACGCATGAAATACCAGCCATCAAGAGTTTCTTGGAATAGTTAGTGGAGATGGTGGTGTCTAGTGCAAGATTCAAATGATGTATGGGGAAAACCATTGAACCCAGAATGTCCATTGCCACAGTTGTCTCCTGTGTCATGTGTGACCCTGGATTGTTGTGCCAGAGGACTGCCCCTTTTATGCAACAGTCCAATCGTGCATATTGCATCTGGCAAACTTCCCAGATGAGCAGCATAATACACTGCTTTTACAGCAATGCTCATTCCAGGACTTCCACAAGGATCACACCAGAGATGTCCCAGAGATGCAACAAGCTGTATATGAATGGTTTTGGTGCAACATATTTCCATTCAGCCAAGGGTACCCCAATCTCCAGTCCTTCATGGGTAGATCCTAACTATACCGCAGCAGCATCTACTGTAAAACCTTTCCTATTTGAACTGGCAGCATTGCAATGAATTAGCAGCTACTCACATTGAACTTGATCACATCTAAATTAACTGCTCTTCCTTTCTAGTAAGAGCCTGCTAATACAGCACAGTCATCTCCTCTGCCTATCTTACACAAACCATGCTCATCCAGAAGTTGGGAGCCTGAAAATGTTTTTAGGACAGCTGGCACCTACAAACTTCTGATTAGCTTATCTGGGCAGTGGCATGCCAAAGGGGGGGGGATTTTGGGGGTCATAAGGGGGTCACCCCCCCTTTTGAGATATAGTTTATAGGTTTGAGTCTCAAAAATATTTAAATATGGCTACAAATACAGGGTGGGTTACCAATTTTTCATGCATCAATTGAGATTTTTAGGGCACCCAAAGTCTTCTGATCTTAATTAAGTTTTTAAAATTGCACCCTCCCACCCCTAGTGTTCCCATATCAAAGTAACCTGATGCCCTATCAGCTTACTCTCCACTGTAAATGTGGGTTTAAAAGTTAAAATCACCCATCCCATTCATGCTAATTAAAGAATTAAAGATGAGGTTCACCTCTTCTTGCAGGTTACATGGCATAACTAAGGTAACAACTTGCAAACTCACAGTTGAAATCCCAGTCATATGACCAGGACAGCGGGACATCTTCCCATTGTCTGGTCATTAGCTTCATGTAGGACTTGCACTCAGTCAGCTAGTACAATGAGCAGGTTCCACTGGGGCTGGTGAGATCCATGGTGACAGCCCACCACCTGGTGAAGGGGCCAGTCCCCCCATTAACTCTTTTTTTTAAATAAATAAAAAAATTCATGGGTGGAAACACCATTACCTGACCGTTCACTGGTCAAACACCAGTTGCCTCATGAACAATCAAAATAGACAAGAGAATAATAAACCACCCACATGACCAAAGCACAAGACCACACATTAGAAATTCCACAAACTTCAGACCCATATGAGGGAAGTACTGCTACCATCATGGAGGAGGAGTATAACCAGTCTGAGTCCATACTTGTTCAAAGATTGCTCAGCCTCATTCAAGTCTCAATGCCACATCCAGTAATCAGTCACTCACCCAAGCCTGAACACTTTGAAATCTTTTACCCTTGTCAAGGAAGAGTTTTAAGAGACCTCTCCATCCTGAATTTAGCAGGTAAGCATTTGCATAACTCTCCCACTGAGGTATTGAGTGAGGCACACTCCAGTAGGAGAGGCACACAGTTGAGAGAATCAATTTGGAACTGAGAGGTTACCCGAGATACTTTCTTGCGAGAGATCAGAGTTCAGACTATGCAGATATAACTCATGCAATGAGTTAACCCATTGAGCAGTGAGTTTTTTTGCAGATGTGCTCTAGCTCAGAATTTCTTACTTTTATGAACATAAACAGTTTTAATCTCAGAAATATGTCGAAATAGCTTAAATTCAACATTAATAATCTTGGGTAATCAGTAGTGCTTCAGGGTGTGGTATTATTATTTTTAAACAATAATGAAATGTTAGAAATATAATGTAATAATTAACTTATATTTTTGACAATTTTTTTACCACTTAGACATGAAAAACAGACAAAAAAGCAATAAGTAAATGGAAGTAGCTTTTCACCAACTAGATTCTTTCTTCCAATGTGTGAAACAGCAGCTTATTTAATCTTCAAATGAAAGTATATTACCTTAGTATTAAATCACATTCCTAATCAAAAAAGCAATAAGTAAATGGAAGTAGCTTTTCACCAACTAGATTCTTTCTTCCAATGTGTGAAACAGCAGCTTATTTAATCTTCAAATGAAAGTATATTACCTTAGTATTAAATCACATTCCTAAAATTTAAGTTTTATTCTATACATTGAATTCCATATGTAGCATGATTTTCACTTCTCCACAGTAGGAAATTGCTGTAACCATTGGAATGTCTATGCAGATGACACTGCCCCCCCCCACCCCCTAAGAAATGACACGAAATCAAAGTAAAGTTCTGATACAGAATTGATAAAATGTAAAAGAGGTGAAATACGGAAGAAGCAATTGACTTAATCCTCTTTTCCTTCTCATTTCCTGTAAGGGAGTTTGTCATGTAATGCCTCCTGGTACAAACCGCATCTCATCCACCAACACCTTACAAATGAGACTTTAGTCATCAGTCTATTGCCAGTTCCTAGGCTTTCCAGATTTGTCATTGAAAATTGAGAGTACACCTCATCTGCTTAACTTTTTTAATGGAATGGGCATCTGTCAGTTAGAGAGTCGCACTGAAAACCCTCTTTCACGAACAACCAAAAAGTTTGTATTTAATTTTTTCTCTGTTGCTTTCTGTACTACCTTGAATATAGCAGTGCTGAATAAGGTGAGTCATATTCAGGAACCTACAAATTTAAGCTCAAACTGATGACACCTGTACAAATGTGGCAATTTGAATTTGAAGATGCAGGACATACCAGTACAGCCACACTCTTGCGGGACTAGGAGCTCATGGTCGTACCGGTACGGCCAAACTGCTCAATGTGTTAATGACTGATTAATGGACCTAGAGTTGAGAATTCAATAAGATAGAGCTCTCCCAAGACACCTGTGGATTCAAGGAAGGGTGTTCTCCTGCCTGTCATGACAATGTACGGCCAAACTGCTCAATGTGTTAATGACTGATTAATGGACCTAGAGTTGAGAATTCAATAAGATAGAGCTCTCCCAAGACACCTGTGGATTCAAGGAAGGGTGTTCTCCTGCCTGTCATGACAACAGCACAGCTTCCTTCAGCTGAGTCTGAGGCATGGGGAATTTCTCATGGTATAACACAATGGTCTGGGTACCAGGCTCACTCTTCTCTGCTTCACTTGATCCAAATCCCAAACTAGCCAAAGATCAACTAACAAAAGTCCAGTAAAGTAGGCTCCTCTACTAAGAGTACTGAGACTGAGCAATCCCCAAACAAACCCCAACAGATGATCCCTGATGTACTGTCTGCTATACAGACAAGTAAGGCCTCACCAGAGCAGATATCATTCAGAACTTCACTAGTTTCTTTTGCCAGGACACTTCCAGCTGATGGGTCTGATACAAACCCCAACAGATGATCCCTGATGTACTGTCTGCTATACAGACAAGTAAGGCCTCACCAGAGCAGATATCATTCAGAACTTCACTAGTTTCTTTTGCCAGGACACTTCCAGCTGATGGGTCTGAGTCTCTTGAAGGGGCTCTGAGACTTAAAACTTGTGGTTGAGACATCCTGCAATCGTCCTAGTCTCAGGCAAACTGTGTTCAATATCCTCATAGGTGAGTTGGAATGACTTGGACCAAACAGGACCAGGCTTCCCATAGTCCATGAGAAATGGATCTCACCCATGAGACAAACTGGAGAGACACTATCAGTCAATTTAACACTTGACTGTTCCATCTTTCCTTGCTAAAACAAAGTTCCTTGTTGGACTCCATTCACCTAAAATGGAATTATCACACAAATCCAGGAAAAAGTTCCAGTATCAAGGCAATATCTGCACCAAATTTTTTTCAGTGGATAAGATAATAAGCAAACCCACTCCCCACATTGGCTGTCATAAACCCCTAGCAACTCAGGTTGGCCAGGAGTGAAAAATCCTTCTTCCAATCAATCAGAGCAGCAGTCCCAAGGTCAGGCATGCCCTCCTTCAATCACTGAGCATCAGTTCTAGTAAAGACACACAACACTCATCTCCATGAAACCACCATCAATTACCCTATCTGCATTCTTTCTCTTCACAAATCTTCAGTTGATCCATCTCATCCAGTGAACTCATTGTCTCATGAGAACATTCCAGGGGGGGAAAGGTAAGTAGTCAGTCAGATGGCAATTGGATGAATTTTTATATCCTCCTCCCTTCCCTTCAACCTATATCTCTACTTTAACATTTTGGAAGACAAGTTTTACATTGTGTACTAAATGGAGGAGGGAAGCAGGGCTTCCCAACCCCGGGGGTCGCCAAGATCACACTTGGGGTCGCAAACCTGCAACTAAATGCAAGTTATGTTTTGTTTGCAATTTTAGTGCATAGGTGGGGGAGCCTGCCTGGGGTCCTGAATGGTATGATTGTCATTTTTGGGGGTTGCATGCAAAAAAAGTTGGGAAACTCTGCCCCACAGGATGTCAGAATATGAGTTGGTACTGTCATTTTTGCACTCCTTGGATACTATAAATTCTATGCTATGCTGGTGTCCCCTGGACTTACAACAGTGGGATGTGGGCCGGGGTGGTCCTAGCTATTTCAGTGCNCATGAAGAGCTTGAACACAGGTGTTTGGGTGGTATTTGTTTGCCTTTAAAATTCTTGCAATAGAAGTATGGCTAACTCCTGCTTCTTCACTAATTTTTCTCAATGATGTTTTAGGGCTTCTTGCAACCTCTGAAAGAACATTTTCACGATGTGTTTCATCTGCAGAGGAGCGAGGACAACCAGTACGAGGTTTATCAGCAACACTTCTAGTATCTTTAATTGTTGCAGCATTTTGCTGTCGAATCGATGACTTGGCTTTGGCTTCTCAGTGTGTTCTTTGTGAAATAATTGACATGCCTCCCTCTGGCTTTTTCTAGAAACATGTAACAACACCAGTTCCACCTTCTCTTGATTGGTATACTGACCCATCAGGGTATTTTATTTCCTGAAATATTTAAAACCTACATTAGAAATGTGTTTGTTTGACTTTAAGAATGTCTATTTTCTCTATGGGTCCAGACTTCTGGGACACCCTGTACGGAAATGGCAGCTAGCAATGCTCCTTTTTCTTCTTTTTTTTTCAGATTTAGGGGGAAAGGATGAAGGTGTAGATACACTCAAGAACTCTCAGGCAATGAATGGTTCTAGGATGAATGAATGAAAGGTTTTGAAATATGATTTTCTTGTGCTGATTAATTTGAAAAGCTAATTGAATGTGTGAATGTTTTTGGCAATTTTATTTATCTTAGAAAGTGTCAGAAAGCTTGTCAATTGTTTC
>CAJPEV010002510.1:865-43346 GCA_905338385.1 Darwinula stevensoni | reverse complement strand
TCAGGCTCTCTTCTGGGAATTACTATTTAGTAATATTAGTAATATATTTTAATATTGCTCGTTCGCAAGGGTGAACGACTGTGGCCTCGTTGTCATCGTGCCGAAGCACGAAGATGGTCGACGACAGAAACTTGGAAAAACGAGAGTTGAAAAACATGCAACTCGGCGCCGCTCGACGAGGGAATGCTAAGAAATCATATCAGGAGTCTTCTTATGAAGGGTCTCCCGTCTGCAAATATTTCTGTGGCGAACATGATTCTCTCTTCCACATTTAGGAAAATATGCTTTTTTATTATTATTTTTTTTTTATCCTGCAGACCGCCTGAATGCGAAAGGAAAGTTGACGACATGGGACTTTCCCCTCGCACTTGCCCCCATCCTGTCCAATGCCCAAGATCTCCCGATTACGGCATGCTTTCCGGCCGTGCGGGAAAACAGAAACTGCTCAGAAACCGCTAAGGACGCAGATTCAACTCGATTTGGTATCCTAGTTTCACACGGTAAAATTTATTTTAGGTATGGTAATTTCAAGTGTAGGGCAACTATACATTTTATTTAAAATGGAAACAATTTAGTCCTACCATTAAAAAATAATAATAATAATGAAGCAGATTTTCTTAAATGTGGAGGAGAGAATCATGTTCCCCACAGAAATATCTGCAGACGGGAGACCCTTCATAAGAAGACTCCTGATATGATTTCTTAGCATTCCCTCGTCGAACGGCGCCGAGTTGCATGTTTTTCAACTCTCGTTTTTCGAAGTTTCTGTCGTTGACTATCTTCGTGCTTCGGCACGATGACAACGAGGTCGTTCACCCTTGCGAACGAGTAATATTAATATTAATAATATTACTAAATAGTAATTCCCAGAAGAGAGCGTATAAGACCCCTTCGACGGCGGGAATTCTCAGTCCAAAACGGCGCAGTTTAGTGGAGGAGAAGGAGCCTCCTCCTCGCGGTCGATCTGCAGCGCTGGAGGCACATGCGTGCTGGCGGATTCGGAGCCGAGCCGTGCACGGCTCGCCGGTTTGGGCGGGGTGGGAGGGTGCAGGTGAGGACGGGCTTGGGCAATGTGCAGGGTTCACCGGGAGACTAGGCGCGAGGACAGGTGAAAATTCGCGGCGAAAGAATGAGTGGTGCTTATGGAGGAATTAAGCGATCTCTCCCTACAATCTGCTTTCTGTCGCTCTAAGGGGAAACTCCAGGGGAAAAAAGGTAGATTTATGGAAATACAATCTCGTTCTGTCGCCCGTCACATGGAGAAAGAGTGTGACCAGAGCGAGAATTTCTTCTCGAGGGATGGCACGATATCCTTTTGCATTTATTACGTTTTTGCTGGCAATTTCTACTCCACGGTGTCGCATTTTTGGTTGCGTGATCCCATACACTGCTTTGCCCCCGAAGGATTTTGGAATTCTAAATGTTGGAGTCTCATTTATAGGTATATATTTGTCAATCACGATTAAACATTTTGATTGGAATAGAACCGAATAGGTTTCCTCTTCTGGTTAATCGAATCCGATTGGCAGCCGTAAAAAGAATCAAAAGACCTGGCGTCCTCTGTATGCGACGATGAGCGTGACAAAGAAGTTAAAACTGACTGAGGCGAACATCGAAACGAACTTGACCCAGAATGCGGATTTCAGGCACGCAGAATTCCCTGACCCTCCCAAGAAACGTACTTGATGCTGGAAGCGATTCCGGGCTGACGAGTCCGCGCAAGTCAGAATGAACTTCTCCCGTTTACCTTGTGGCCGTCGTTCAGATAGAGGGAAGAGCGGAGACCGTTGGACTCGCCTGGGGCTCGGAGGGGGGATGGACGGGGTCGTGCTGGTTGCGTCTCTCTTGCTTCTTCCCTTCGCCGTCGGGGAGACAGGTGAGTCGGTCTGGTTCTTTCTCGGGATGGCCTGGGGTTATGCGGTTTCTTTGTCTTCAGCGAAGGAGGCGGTTACGTGCTCGGAGGATACCGATTGCAAGGATTTCTCTGAGAAGAGCGTCTGCATCCGAGATGAAAACGATCGGTGCCATTGCGCATCGGCACAGGCAGCAGGCGACACGAAGATTGGAGTCAGGAAGTGCGGATTCGACGTGTACGTTCGGCATGAATCTTCTCCTTATGTGAAATTGGCTGAGATCTGGCTCATCGGCTGAGATTCTGTTCCCAGACCTTGACGATTCCCAGACCTTGACGATTCCCAGCTGTTTCCTGTGAATGAAAGAAACGTTTTTTTTTTGTAAGAATGTCACAGATTTGGAATTTCTACGAAGGCCGTTATTCATCGGTATTCATCAAGAAGGGTCTAATATAGCCAAGGTAATATAATATTACTGTATAACCAATACCGAAAAATTGATTATGGTGTCTTCTCATCTGAGGCAAGTTGATGCAGCAAAAATGTAGCATTATTCAAAGTTGACACAAATCGAAAGTTTTCATCTCAGGTCAAGACCTTGACCTTTGCTATCTTATGTGAGTGAAACATCTACCCCTGATCTCACGAAGTTTTCCCTTAGACCAATGAAACCAGAAATTTTGGGCTCAAGTTATTGTTGCATAACGTCTCCTTATAGCCTGGGGTTTTCGGGTCAACTGCAGCCCGTCCCTCCGCCTCAACACGTCTCACATGAGGTAGCTGATAAGAAATAATGAAGTTTCTGGTTTTGGCTACGAGGAAACCGTACGCCATATTCCAGCCAACTCCGAGACGGCCACTCTTCGATAATTCAAAATTGCTTCACTTCTCCGTGTACAGCCTCTTCACACGTACCTTTAAAAATAAAATCTACAGCCAAAAATACGAGCCCAGCGAAAGGGTGAAACCGATACGAAGCGAGAGTAACCCGAAGTGCAACACCTGCCAAGCCCAGAGCGGATCTAATACGAGATTGCGATGAATGGAGACGTCCAGTCGAAGGAAGCGTGAAACGAGCGATACTAAAGAGAAACGGAAAGGAAGGAGGTGAGCAGTGAGCAAAGGAAGGAGGTGAGCAGTGAGTAGAGAAGCTGCGGCGGGAAGGAGACCGAGAGAAGGACGCGGATCTCGTGAGACGGAGGTAGAGCACTGCGGAGAATGCAAAATACTTTCAAGGGAGAAAATGGCTGCTATGAAGACTTTTATCCTGCATGCCCCCGCCCCGCCCCGCCCCGCTTCCTCCACCATCAGCCTCAGCACAGAAATTCCGAGGTCAAATATATTTACCAGACCGAAAACTGAGCTCGATCTTGGTTATCGATCGGTCGGCTACCTGCATCGGTTCACAAATAAATTCAGTAATTGCAAGCATCGACTTTTTATCGGTCTCGCGAATCATCGGACCTGATACGAACAGAAATTCCTCAGTAACGTTTCTTGTGACCCACTCTCAGATGGATTGCAATTCATCGTCGGCGGGAAGAATCGGAAGAATCTTCCGGGCTGCCGGAAGAATCGGTGAAAAACGACTGCAGTTCCGGCTGATTTAAATTCCTTTTCATTCGTGATGAAAACAAACTTCGGCGCTCCGGAGGGAACGTCTCCATTCGCTCCCCGTGTAAAAACGGAATCGGAATTCTTTCACACTTGGTTCGGACAACCCCCGTTTTAAACCCTCAAAGAGGCTCGAAACACTTTATTTTGGCGTGAAGGAATGATAACCCGCTCCCAAAGTATTGGATCTTTCCTCTATTTTCTAGTATAGGATGATCGTGATCGTGCCATAGTGCCATAAACTAATCTGATTTCATAGTGGTTCCTAATGGGAATCGGTTTGACTGAGATGATCTCATTCCCATACGCGCCTATTATGTCAGTTAAACGGATCCGGTGCATGTTATTAATTATTAATTATCAATTAAACCCTGTCGCTTTTCCAGATGGAAGGGGTTGGTCCCGCCTGATGGCGCCCCTGGGCCGAAGGAGAGCCCCAAAGATAAGGGCCGCCGCCGCGATTGCCGTCGTCGCGGCGAGAAATCCGACCGCGACGAAGACCGCGACTGCGACGACGAACCCGACCGCGACGAAGATCGCGACTGCGACCGCTCCTTCCCCGTCTGGATCACCCTCGCGGCCATCAGCGGCGTCTGCGCCGGCGTGGGCGTCTTCACCTACTGCTGCTGCTGCTGCTGGAAGGCGGCGAGGTCGGTTCCGGCTGCTCTCACCGCTTTCGGGTTTTCTCGAGTGGGATCGATGCGCTCTGAGAAGTGGTTCTGATGGAGTTGCGTAAAATTTCACCTGCAACCTAGTCTAATCTAGAGATTAACAACGAAAAAAAGTCTGCAGTAAAAAAAAAAAAACAACAAACAAGGAAACTAAAACCGTTATTCGGTTTTTATTTATTAGTGACGGACGCATTGAAACAGCACAATTAAAGATGCTCATGAGCGGCTCTTTTATTTTTCAGGGGGAAGTTGCCCGGGAATCTGACGGAACCGAAAGAAGACGCGGGATCGACAGATGCAAGCCTCTACACCATCTCGACCATGAGGACCGAGGAGGAGGAGCCGAGCGATCCGCCGCCGCCGTATGCGTTCGATCCGCCGCCGCCGCCGTATCCGATTGTCTGAGTGGTGGATGCGATGCTGCGGGTTGGTTTTTGTGCGAGGGGATTCGGTGAATTTTTTTTTTTTTTGAGGCCTTGTTTTATGGGGTGTTTACGGCGAGAGTGCTTCGCAGACTGCGAACGTAAAAAAAAAAAGAAAAATCGTGTAAAACTTTGCAAATACAATCCTAAACAGGAAACCTTGAAAGACAACACAATTTATTCGTCGTTCGTGACGGTTGCACCTTACCCTTTCTCCCGCCTGCAAATTGGCCAATAGAGGCCGTGGCATATCTTTCAATGACATTCGAGGTTCTCGCAGAGCAATAAGGATTTTTACCGATTTCCACAGCAATATTTTCCAAGTGAACGTAGCAGCGCTGCAGGAACCGTCGGAGAGATTCTGTTCGATGCGTCGGAGTCCAGCCTCGTCTGGATATCGCGTCGGTGTTCTTATGGCATCATTCCAGCGAATAGCAGCTTTCGTGCAGCGTCCAGATGCGGTATCTGGGTGCTTCGGTGTTTTATCACGACACGAAACGATGTTGGCGTGATGCCAAAACGTCGCTATCAGAAGCACTCAAAGCAACGTTATCGCAAACGTTGGAGAACTGCCACCACAGCGTTCAATTGCAATACTTCAAGCACTCGCAACGTTTAGCGCAAATTTTGGCGTTAAGAAAATCAGCGGGTACTTTGCTACCATTCACTCGAACATGGTTCCAGCAGCGGAAACTAGATGAGGCCTAAATCGCTGATCTGCCGAGTCATTCCTTGACGCCACGGAAATCGGTTCCTGGCATCTTCCATGAAGCATCACATAAATTCCCATTTACATATTGAGTGAAAGCACTTCTGTGCATTCGTCTGAAGAGGTGACCCATCCCACTCAACACTATTCCCAGTGGATCGATGCTTCCAGCGCGAACCTCACCACACAAGTGACGATCTGACATCCCTGCCTCGGACATCCCTGCCTCGTACATCCGGGTGAGATGGCGACTCTCATGGGACGCGCAGTCCCGCCGCGGGAGGGGAACCGTGGAGACGAGCGTCCGGGGATCTTGCCCTTACGTGCCGCACGAGAATTCAAGAGAAGGTTGAGTTCTGCCAAACCGGCCGAAAACGAACCCGAGAGTGTCAACAACCGGCATTACACTGTCGACTCAGCGTGATGAGGTTCCAAATTTTCGTTCAGTATGGCTCATAGAATGCTCGTGTGTCTGTTGGGTTCTATGGGATTTTCTTTCTTCGAGAAATTTGTGGAGTTTCACCGCCTCGTAGTTGGAGAGGTGTGATTACATTTACTTATTGTAGCAATATCTTGTACCATTAGCGTCTTCGAACAAGGGAAATCGAAGGCCTTAGTCCGATTAAGATATTCATATTTTCGAAATTAAAACATAGATAAAATGGACCGACTGGATATGGAACTCGGGCATTGGAAATTCTGATGAAAGGGAGCCAGAGAAACGGATCCAAAAATGCGAAAGCATTCAGCCATGACGTGAAACGACAAATGACTTCTCGGAATTCATTCACTCGTTCTCGTTGAACGAAGCATGGCCACGTAATGCCTTGGTTGAAACACCGTGAAGCCCCGAAATACTTTTTTTCCTCGTTTTTTTTTTTTTTAGATTGATGATATCGACAAATGTCACTTTCGAGTCAAATGCCTTTCGAAGCCCCGATGCAAACATCGAACCGTGACCGAGTCACAGCTGAGTGCGCCCATTCGCTTCCATTTGCAGGCAGTTCGAGGTGTTTATTAATGCCTAATATCGAATACCTAATGAATGCCTATGAATGTCTAATATCTCGAACTTTCTTCACGAATCGTTTAGATGTGGGAAAAAATTGAAACAGACGACTCTTCCCCGAGGAATGAGATTTGTTCGCAATTGTCCGAGTACTGGTGGACCGTCTCCAGATACGGCATATGAACCGATTTTTGGCATTGGAATGCACTCGAGCGATCGGGTCTCCTCATTGGCTGCCAAGGCCGATTTTTCCCGCTCGGTCCACTCGATCCAAGGTGACATAATCGATAAAATCTAAATATGTCTGACGAACGTAATCATCAGTCCTAGCAGTATGAAGTTTAAAAAAGTAAATTAGTAATGATAAAATAATATTCGCTCATATATCGAAGCGCCTTGAACAGGCGGGAGTCACGAATCAGTTGGAATTCCCAGCACTTCCTACCGCATCTACGCACCGCGCATGCGCATTCGAAAGTTCTGCATGATCATACGCTTCCCATCGAATGTGTCATTCCCTGTCGAGTGCCTGTCTTGGTCGCTTTGGCTCGTGCTGTCGGTTGCTTTGGCAGTAAGCTGATTGAGTTTGTTTCCGTTTGATCGGTTGACGCAACCAGGAGTGATCAGTTGAATCTTCTACACCGAAAACGAGAAGGAACACAGCCCACAGGCCTCAACTCGATTGGAATGAATGGCCGTTGGGGAATCCGCCAGGTTGCAGCCGTCGCCGGTAGAGGCGCAGCATCGTCTCTGCTCCTTATGTTGTCTTTACACTGCTTTCGTGGGGAATGTTCCATGTGTCGTGCGCCAAGGGACGTAACTTTTGATACAATCAGCCGACCCATAAGTGAAAAAAAAGCATGAGTCTTGCAGGAAGATTCCCTAGTGTCCTCACATAAACTTCATATGGGTTTGCTCGTCACGGAGATAGGACTGAACGATGTATCTATATTGTGGAAATATCGCGATATTTCCATATAAATATGTATTTCTGTGGCGATATTGATATCGTCGATGATATCTGTACGGATATTATCATGACATCGCTGTCTCCTTCGGTGGGGATTATTTCTTCGTTTAGAGGAATCTAGGAAGAGAAATCCGTCTTTTCTCTCCCGTTTTGACAGTGGGAAAGTTCGCACAGTAAAGGTCGACTCGGGTCATGATACGCTCGCCTCGCTCATCGTATATGATACATCCCTTGTTTCTAGGACAACTTCGTCAAGCAAGGAGAGATGGAGGGGAAGGGAGGGGGGAGGGGGGGGGGGGAGTGACAGGGGGGGCCTGTCATAGTAACACTCATTCGACATCATTTCAAAATGGAGTCAACATGTCATCAGCATTCAGTGAAAATCTTGAATCGAATGACGAGGCCGTACCAAAAATTAATGCAAATTATCCTTGTTATTTACAGGGTGCCTAGAAATGATAGCCCTTCTACAGCAAAGTACATTGTAGATAAGCAGAAGCCAATCGCAGGGTTTTAACCTATGTCAACTTCTTTATCTTTAACTTTTTTTACTGATGGCTGGTTTACTCGGTAGTAAAAGACAAAAAAAAGACGATGGATAGATTGCATTCGTGCGGTAACTTTCTGAGTGGCACGTAGATGCTTGTGCTTTTCATCGGTCGTTCCTGGGTTGCCAAAACAAACGGCCGCAGTGATGGCTTTGTGAAGAGGAACTGGAATAAAACAGACGGGGAGGAAGGGGGGAATAGGGCGACAATTGCGACACCGTTTTTTTTCCCAACAAACCAAGAAAAGAAAAACCTCTGACAATCTGATTTGGAGAGAGGGGAAACGGTGTCGCATTTGACGCAGACATGCCTGGAGGGGAGGGGGAGGGAGAGGAAAGGAAGGGGGATTCCAGTAGTAAGGAGTCATCGCGAAACTCATTCTCTCCCTTCCCTCTCACACTTCCAGTATGCATTCAAGCCCCACTTATATCACTTGAGTAATGTCATTTATTCTCTGAAAGATTCCCCCAAAAAACAAGTCACTCACAACAGTTGGGACTGGGCATAAGCATCCCCGGCAAATTCAAAGGCAAACTAACGGTACATAATCTCTATAACTTTCTCCAAGTATTCCCCAATATTTTGAACCTTCAACTTCTCTAAAGCATCAGACAATAGCATCTCCTTCTCCACAGTCTTTCTATATTTGACTTTTACTTGTCCTGCCTGATACTGGGAAACCTTCACCTTAACCCCTAGCTCTTCCCACCCCAGAATTTCCACAAGTTCACCAAATCCAAATTAGCCCTCTTGTCTATCAGATTGGATAGACGATTGTGCCAGCCTTCTACACCATCTTTCGTTCGCTGACATTCCCCACTACAACACCACAGCTCCCTTGGAATCTTGCGTTCTCTGCAGGTGTCGATGAAATAATCAGTGTCACGCGAGGGCACTCTTCCTCGCATGATTTTGCAGCCGCGTAAAGCCACGCATCATCCATTAGACCAATTGGCACGTGACACCTCTACAGAAATGATCTTTCAGCTAATACCTTGGATTTTCATATGCTTTTGACAGCCTCAGACTCTGAATCTTTCGAAACAAAGTTTGTGCAAAATGAAACTTGCACCCGTGCACCACAATTCCAGGGAACACAATTTGGAGAGCAGAAATGAGCGCCATCTCGAAATCGCACATTACCTCCTTTGGCTCAAATGTCAGATCCTCTGTAAGTCCCCAGTGAGCAACCCCTCTCAAGAACCTCAAATATGTACTTTTCTTCTTGTCTGGCGATGACTCCTTACTTCTGGAATCCCCCTTCCTTTCCTCCCCCCCCCCCTCCAGGCATCCCCCCCCCCCCCCCCCCCCCCCCCCCCTCCAAAACAGATTGTCAGAGGTCTTTCTTTTCTCGGCTTGTTGGAAAAAAAAAACGTGTCGCAATTGTCGCCCAATCGAGGGGGGTGAGGGGGCGACCGGAAGAAAGATTGTCAGCAGAAGAAATTCAAATAAATGACGGCTATTCCCCTTCTAATTGGACAGTTTTATCGCTGAAAAAAAAATGTTGAAATACTACTAAATTCAGAATGTAGAGAGGAATTCAGTTGTTTCACATGTTCCGGTTTCGTCTGTAGAGGGAGGGGGGGGGGGGGGGGGCTAACATTTCGTTGCACCCTGCACATGGGCCTTGTTACTCGTTTCAACTACAAACACATTAGCGAGAAAAATCAACGAAAATCTGATATCAAGATATTGCAATGTGATGTTCCGCGCTGGAAGCAAACACAAAAATTATCGACGGAAACAATCTCCCTTACCCCCCCCCCCCCCCCCCCCCCCCCCCCCCCCCCCCCCCCCCCCCCCCCCCCCCCCCCCCCCCCCCCCCCCCCCCCCCCCCCCCCCCCCCCNGACCTACCTTTTCTTCCCTCTCCCCCTCTCGGCAGCCTGTTTACGGTCATAGGATAGGGAAGAAAAGGTAGGTCACCATTTCCAAGAAAATAGAAATATCGCTTGGCTCCCCTCGCCTCTTTCAACAGCGATAACTTCGAATTGAGTCTGAAGAGGGGAGGAAATGCGGCAGACCGAGATTTCCAACACGCCAACGCCGCTTTGTGCTTTCCCGCTGGGGACACCGCTGATATCGATGTATCGCGATACAGTAGGGAGACGATACGATGTTGTTCCGAGGCAGGTGTCTCTTTTTTTGCCCACTCTTAGTATTGTTTCACCCGTTAATCGATGATCCGTGCTGGCAGGACCTTTCGGGAATTATTGCAATGTGGTTTGACGGAGAAGGGGAGAAATGGTCGCAGCGCATGTTTTGTATGTCTCCATGCATATTTTTCCAGGAATCTCCGCACGTGCAACGTCGAATATCCATTTTCTATATGCTACACGAAGACTAAGTCCATTTGCCATCTCATCTGCTTCACCTCGCTACGTAATTTCCCAAATTTGCTTTCTCGTATTCCCGGATTGCAGGACGAAACAGACGAAACGCGTTTTGGAAACGTCAATCGCGCCGCGCCGATTCTCCCAATTGCTTCATTCTCAGCCCCAATCATGGAACTTCGCTCAGTGAGAAAATCCTGCTGTCCGCAACGTCGCCCTTCAAAGCCAGCTTCTCATACCCTCCTCTCTCCTCCTCCTCCTCCTCCTCCTTTCTTCCTCCTTTCCTCCTCCTTTCCTCCTCCTTTCCTCCTCCTTTCCTCCTCTTCGTCTTTCACTCCACGCACGTTGACTGGTGAACTCTGACCTTCCTACAGGTCGTCCACAGCGGTCGATTAACCAATCCTTCGATCGGGAGTCGTCAGTGAAGCCGGCCACTTTACTTCCAAACTTTACTTAGCCAAGGTAACCCAAAACGAAAAAAAAAAAAAACACTTTTTAAAAATCCTTGCGGTTCTGTTTGACTTGCCGGTTCTCATAGCATCAAACATCTATGTAACCTTCCAGCCATCAATATATGCATGCCAACAATTATATTTGTTTCCAGAAATTTTCTGTCATTTAATACACATAAACAACATAAATATGAGTCGTGGGTCAAAACGGGTTTAGCGATGAAATTAGGTTTAGACTCTCGGACGGAACTTGAACCGACTGAAGTGCAGTAAATGCTTAAGTGAGAATGAAAAACCTTCCTTCATAAACAAAAAAAGCCTGCGTGCTTTCAGTTTTGCATTTTTTCTATTATTTAAGAAAAAAAAAGGTTTGGAAAGAAAGTGGAACATGTCCGCCAACGGCCAAATTCTAGCAGTCTCGAAAAAAAATAGCGAAAAAAAAGCACGATTCACCCGGCACGGAGTTGCCAATCGATTTCGCATTTCCTTTTTTTTTTAAATTCATATCGACAGCTCTTATCGCAATCGCACGGGGAATCGTTGACTCGAGCCTGCTTGAGAGCTTAATCTCGTCTTAATCTAATTCCAAGCGATTCCCGATAATAAAATATTTCATGTTATCATCGTAATTTAATATAATTATAAATCATGATTGAGTTTTCTCGAGAAAAATGCATATTAACTCCAGAGGAAACGCTCCCAAAGCCTCGATATCGCTTCCAGCGATAACAGACAGTTACACTTCGTCGCATTCCCCAGACTTTATTGGCTTTCATCGAGATAAGACAGGATGTAAACCGCCATGTTTTATTGGTTTTGCAAGTCAGTCGACGCAGGATGAAAACCTCGACGGCAGTCGCGACTTTTCTGCTGGTTCGCCTCGTCGCCGCCGGTGAGTCCGAATTTCCGCGGTCGAATTTCCGCGGTCGAATTTCCGCGGTCGAATTTCCGCGGTCGAATTTCCGCGGTCGAATTTCCGCGGTCGAATTTCCGCGATCGAGATTTTATTCGATGGTGTCGACGGTGCAGATGACGACGGCGACGACGATGGGGGTGGGGGCGGTGGGGTCGCCATCTGGCTCCCGATCTTGTTGGTGGTGCTGATCGCGGCGATTGCGGTCGCCGTCTGGTTCTTCTGCTGCCGCGGAAATAGGTCCAAAGTCAGGTCAGTTGCGTCGTTCACACAAATATTTTCATGTTCTTTCTTTGGAGTGTTTTTTTTTAAATTATTTTCTGGCGAGTTTTTTTGCCGTTTGCCTCGTCTCTGAATTTCCTATGAGCCTTGAAGGTTTGTCCTTGAAGGCTTGTCCTCGAAGCTTCGTGGAATCACTTTCAATAGCGCTCAGGGTATTTACCATTGAGAATATTGCGAAGCCCGCTGCCTTTGGTGTCTCCCAGTTGCGCGCATTCGCTCCATTCTCTCTGATGGCTCAGACAGATAAGAAATCCCTTATCGCGACCTTCATCCTCACGGACCCACGTGACGTCGAGAGATCATTGAAGCGAATTCCTGACAAAACGGATTCAATCGGGTTCTGCGGAAGCGAATCGCGCGGAACTCGGAAGCGAATCGCGCGAAAGCGTTCTCGCTTCGTCGCTTTCGCGCGAATCCCCCGCTGCCGCGATTTCCGACGGAAGGCGCAGATTCCACGACGAGGACTTCTTTCATTTTATGGCACGACACAAGGAATGACTCACGATAAATAGCGGCTATTCCTCCCGGGCTTTCGACAAACACGATAAAACTCACGATAAACCAATGGACTGCTTAACCTCTCGAACACCCCGCGGCTCGGAGATTGCTTGCATTGCCTTCGCCTGTAAACAAGGTCTTTCGTCGTTCTCCAATAGATGGCAGGAATGTTTAGAATTTGTATCGAGACTTATTAGACAGCTGTTGAAAATAATTTGTGGCACGTGTGCATTCAAGGGGCTAAACGTCCTCCAAGTTTCTCGAATGCGCAAGAGGGCAAAAGACCATCGACTCTGAGATCATGGGCCACGATTCCCATCCAGAATGACAGACAGATCAATTCGGCGAATTGAAGGGGGGGGGGTGGACAGGAAATCGGTAGTGGTTTTCTCATCAGATTTTGACGCCCGATGGCTCTGATGAGGCAGGCACTGAGAACCAATCGAAGATCGCGAAAGTTCTCTATCCGGTGGGGTCTGCATTCACGGATGAGGAAGATGAAGAGAAACTTCTCTGGATCGCCTGGTTTCCTCGTTTGTCTCCAGGAAGAATCTGGGAAGACGTCGAACTTATCGAGACCTAGGCCTATATCGCTTTTCCGGAGGTGATGAAATAGGAATCGATGCGGACAGTTTCGAGGAACCCTTAGAATTCTCCGAGGCATGCCTTGAGCAGCCGCTTCTTTATGACGTGGCACGTTTTGATTGGTCCCCCAACGTGCAATAGCCAATGAAGCATCGGATGCCGCCGCACGCGATTTTCCGTTGAGGGGACGTCGGAGAAAGAAAATCGAATCGTGTTTGTCGGCCTTTACGCCCGTGCTCTTAATATGCTTATTTAAGTGATCCAAGAGAAGCGAATCGATTCTCAATCGCGTTGTTCTCTGGGAGAAAGGGACCATTCTTCAGTGCGACTTTTGCATCATAACCACGAGAAAACTTTTCTCTGACGCTCGAGGAACCTATGGATGAAGCAGGAAGTGGGCTAAGTTTTAAAACATAAAAATAAATTTTGATCGAAGGCAATATGAGGGAACGCAGGCAATGATGATCAGGAAATGAGAAACACGCGATCGCGCATCACTGTAGGAATCGGCTGAGAGCTCCGTTTTGTTCTCGACCTCCGTCAGTCTGGCTGAGAGCAGCTGCTGGGAAGCCGTTCAGTCCGAGATTCTTTTATCCTCCTGGATATTTCAAGAAGGAAGCACTTTATCTCTCAGGAAAGGTTTGAAACCGTTTGAGTAAAAGTCCTGCGAACGTGATTTATGAGTACAGGGATCATGTGTACAGGGGCAACTGCTCTTAACTTTTCGACCTTGCTGCTTTCAGGAATGAATTCTTGCTTGGCCTTGGGATCATATGGGGAAAATGGCACGGGGTATAATAAGTTTCTTTTTTGCTGCTAACGCATCCCAATTCGTCGGGTTTTCCCCAGTTCTCTTGCAGCACGATGCAAAAATTCTCTCATTATGGAATCTGTCTCACCACGTTGGGGAGTCGCTCATTCGCCTCTCGCCTCTCAATAGAACTCCGGCACGCTCCTTCGAGATGTTGGCATCGATAACCAGAAAATTTGGCATATTTTCTAACTCCGCAAAGTAATTACTTCTACGCTGAAGATTTTGCCACGCAGGACAAGGGCATCAATCCATGCTAATGCATTCCTTGTAGATTTGGACTATCCTAAACAAAATTATGTTTGAGGTGAAAAACAGAAAACTTCCTTTCACAAATTTTCACTAGATAATACTGTCGTCTTCAATCGAACTTCTTAAAATTTCAACGAAAACAATCCCCATTACCGCACACCGTAACATCTAAAGATTTGCTAAAATATTCTGAGGGTGTGGGAATAGTGTTTTCATCTGCACCGAACGAAATAATTTCTCGATCACTAACGCTAATGTGCGTCGCAAAGCAGGGAAGTCTGACCCCTTCGTTCATTGGCTCCTTAATAAATAAACTCATTTAAAATTAGTATCCTAAAATAAGCAGACGAGCACTCTTGGTCCAAGGACAATTATGTCGCTTCTCCATAAGGAGGTAGGTCGAGAGATTATGTACCTCAATTTTCGACCAAGCTTGGTGGCGAGAGCTGACGACTCAACGAATTTCTCGAATTCGAGAAAGAGGTCGTCGACACTCAGTGAACGACACTCAACCGACATGAATCACAATCTGAAAATTTCCATGCAGGAGGTAGCGTTTTTTTTTCGATATCTGAATTGTTATCATCATGAGAGGTTGAAAAACATTCCACACCGAACCCGAGATTTTCATTGGGCGATCGGAATGCAGTCCTTCGTCACGAGATCGCGTTGGACTTCGGAAGGAATTCGACAACACGCTGAGAAGAGGTTTGAACTATGGCTGTCTAGACACGATGGAGGAAAGAATCCTCGATAGACCCAGTTTAAAGGGGAAACCTATCCGAAAAGGCTTTAGTAAAAACGTTTCTATACGAAATAAAAATACCATTTGCTTCTTATACTTCGAGCCAGTGTTTAAAGACATGAACAATCAGGTAGGGACATACCTGCTTGGCCACTGACCTGAACCAATCCGATCTGTCTCTTCAGAGAAGCAAGAAGAGTCAAAACGAAAGCATTACGTCCACGTTCCCAATTTTCTATTAAAGCCGATCCGGTTCTGACTTATTTCAACTAGGGTAGGTGATACAAACTCCGACCTCCAGAAGCTCAAAATCCGCCCCCTTACCCACGGTTTGAAATGAATTTTTATTTTTATGCCAATCGAAAGGGAAATGCACAAACACCTGTGTAATTTGGTTGGAAAAGGCTATTTGTACGTACTTCCGATCCCGTTGAAATATGTCGCATGGAGGCAGACTTCACAGCAGGGTCGGAATTCGTACGACATCCCCTCCTCACCCACAACAGCCCCAACCGGAACAGAACTCACACGCCTCTTTCCCCTTTGACAGGAGCATCAGGCAGAGAATGGCCAGCAGACCGCCTCGAAGACGGAACCACCCCGGCCCCCGCGGCATCCAGCTGTCCCAGTCTTCTCCCGTCTCCCCGCCGGACGAGCCAGGCCTCAAAGTCACCATCTCCAGCCCCCACCGGAGCGACTCCCTGGAGGCCCCCTCTGCCCCCTCTGCCCGCCTTGCCCCCCCTGTCCCCGCCGGGTCCAACACCTCGCTTCACGCCACGACCAGCGAAGAAGACCAGCCTCCCCCTTACAGTGAAATTGCCGGAAAATAGTGGAAAGTGCAAAAAAAAATTCCAGTTTGACTTCATCCGATTGTTTCCTTTCTGTCTTTCCCTTTCGTCCAACTCTGAAACCTTTCCAGATGGGTGAAAATGAATCTTTTCTATGTACCTTTTTGAATTCAAAGCAGACGTCATTCCAGTCGATCACGCGGTTGCCTCCGGGAAACTCCCATTTTCCCGAGAAAAAAAAAACTCAGACCACTTGATGCTGATATCACGAATGCCTTGA
Organism: Darwinula stevensoni; assembly: GCA_905338385.1. Classification (NCBI taxonomy): domain Eukaryota; kingdom Metazoa; phylum Arthropoda; class Ostracoda; order Podocopida; family Darwinulidae; genus Darwinula; species Darwinula stevensoni. The sequence continues at coordinate 27,613 of CAJPEV010002510.1, read as the reverse complement.
CGCTGTTGATCGAGCTGAAAGCCTGATAGAAAATACCGCAGGCGTATCGTAACGTGCACTTCTTATTTCAAGATTACAGCGATATGAATTTTGTTGAACTTGAAAGGTCTAGCTCGTTCTATAAATATCCGCGCTCGAGATACATGAGTAATCGTGGAAACTCTCCTAGTTGCCATGAGGTAAAAGGCGAGACCCGATTGAGAATTGCTTTTGAGATGGCAGTGTGGCATGGCACATAACTTCACAGGCGATTATTGCTCCCCGAAGTTTTTTGTGTTTGGAGGATTTGATCCCACGAGTCTGTTGAATTTGGTTTTGGATTTCAATTGTCATATTTGGGGGTCATGAACATGAATGTTTTGATTAGAATGAAAACGTTAATCGATTAATCTAATCCGATCGGCAGCCGCAGTTATTAGAACCAGGAGCTACTGAGCCGAGTGGACGCGAAGCACCGAAACTAACTTGGAATTCAGCGACGAATCCCGCCGACGGCGCGAATTTCAGGCAGAATCGGCGGACACGCGGAAGAGACGCAATTCCCGTTGGAAACAATGAGGATTCTCGGATGACGAAACCCTGCAGCCTTGAGAGTCCGAAGATCCGGCACTCGGGAGGTCCTCATCATGGGAGCGGTGGACGTCATTCAGATAACGGGGAAGAGGGGGGGGGGGAGGGGGGGGGGGAGGAGGAAAGATCTGGGAGTCGCTATATCTTACAGTCGCGTCTTTCGGGTTCAGTCTGATTCGGTCGGTCAGGATGAGAGGTGTTGTGGTCCTTGCGTTCCTCGCGCTCGTTCCCTTCGTTTGCGGGGGGGCAGGTTAGTCGTCTGTTGTTTGCAGGTCCTTTTACAGGCGAGGAATGACCTTGCTTTCGCTTATGTTCAGTGAGGGAGGCGATTTCGTGCTCTAAGGATGACGACTGCAAGAACTTTCCCCTGAGGAACTTCTGCATGCGGGACGGACACGACGGCTGCGAGTGTTCGTCGGCGCGGGCGGCAGACAACGCGGCGATTGGCGGATCCGATCTGTGCGTTTGGCGGGGATCTTGTCTTCGACTGTCATTATCATGATCGCTCCATGGTTCGATATCGGCGACGATTTTCAGCTGTTTTCAATGTCCTCCCGCGTTACGTGTCGTGAAATATGTTAACAATTGTCGGACGACGGTTTCTGGGAGGAACATACCTTAGCAAACGACGACTTTTCGTCTATTTTATGAACATTCTATAAATTTATAAAATGATGGTAGAATAGGAATTTTGTATTCTGTGAATTAAAGCTTCCCTTCCCAACTGATATAACATTCATCAAGACAATTGATGTGTTTAAATCTCGTCGTCGGGAAACTGTTAATCGGCATCGGCACGCCCAGCACCGCTGACAGTCATTCTCCTATCTCTGCCAGAGGGGTGGGGAAGGACGTGGGGAAGGACGTGGATGCGTCGGGTGTCGCCCTGAAGCCGAAGGAAACCCGCAGAGGACGCGATTGCCCCTGCGACAATCATGATAAAATTAATCGCAAAGGCGATGACGACGAAGACGACTGCCCCGAAGAAGTGCCCCTGGAAGAAGGCGACAGCCCCGAAGAAGTGCCCCTGGAAGATGGCAACCACCACGATGAAGAACACGAAGAAGACGAACACTGCGAGCGCTCGTTCCCCTTCTGGATCCTGCTAGTGGGAGCCGGCGCCATTTGCGTGGGCGTTGGCATTTTCACCTGGTGCTGCTGCTGCCGTCGGAAGGTCGTTCGGTCAGTCGCTGCTTCCGTCAGTCTTTGAGTCCTCGCTTTTGTCACGGTGGAGTGAATTGTAGACGGAATTCGAGGCTCTTCTCGCTGAGAGTCGCTGGAAAAGTCCCCAATTCCTTCCACTGGATCCAGTCTTCATTTTAAAAAAATAGCTAAAGCTTGCTTCTTTCGACGGGAAGAGTGCCAGCATGTTCCTCACAAATGTCTTCCCTTTTTTTTATTAGGGGAACTGCGTCAGAGAAAGCCCGCGAAGCGGCGGGAACAGGACCCTCAACCATCTCGAAGGCCCCAAGCGAAGCGTTGGATCCCCCGCCTCCGTACGCGTTCGATCCCCCGCCGTATCCGGCTTCCTGAGTCGGCTTCCTGAGTCGTTCTAGGGGTCTCTTCGCGTCCGGCCGTTGGGGAGTTTTCTGTTCGCATTAAATTCGTGAAAATAATAATTTGGCATTATTTATTCCTCACTCTATCGAAATTCCATAATTTATCTACAGCAGAAGAAAAAATTTTGAGGCGAGGCGACATGAAATCGTGTGACTTTCGGAGCGATTTTTTTTCTTCTTCAAATCTCTCATCTTAGATTGAATAATTATATCAATATTGAAGTATTTTAATTGGATCAGTGCATGATTTCATTCGGAGTTACGTTGAAACAGGCCTCCATCTGCCCTGACATCTTGCAGTTCATTCAATAAACATAAAGTTCAGACGATACACGCTAGGTCGCGCTGACTCGCCGCTGTAAGCGTCCCGTTTCCCCCGATGCAACTGGACGGTTCCGCGTGGGTTTTCGTCTCGTACTCGATATTTTCCCACGTACAAATAGGAAGAAGAAAGTCGTTTTAATCGAAGCATTAGGCTGGAGACGTAACCCAGCTCAAAGAGACTCCAGACAATTCTCGCGCAGCGGATGGAGTGGATGGGCCTTGTCAAGAGTCTATGTTCAAATGTGGAATGTTTTTCATCGGCTTCGAGGCTGGGACGGAACGGTGAGACGACTTCGCATCGGTCATTTTCTTATTTACTGTCTTATCTCTTCGGTGACACTCATGGGGTACTTGAACGGTGTGAACGCGCGTTCGAGCTGCAGGATTCGAAAGTCCGAGGGAAAAAAACTCCCTTCTCCTTCGTCGGGCATGAGCATTTTGGAATTTCAATTAATTGGACGCACGGTGGATGAATGGTCATCCAGTGGATGTGTCCTTGAATCGATGTCCAATGGATTTATTTGGGTTCAATATTGGTACTTGGGCGAGCGAACGTGGGTTTCGTCTGAGGGGGTTGAATGGCAAAGACAAAAGCGAAAATCAGGGGGAGCCGGAGGGGATGGATGGTCGCCTGCTCTGCTCCCGCGGGATGCCCTCCCCATCCCGGGTGACGCACGTGTTGTGACTGAGTTGTGACAATATCTAAATGTCCTTTCATTTCTTATTGTTACAACATTATCTTGCAACGCCGTGAAAACGTTTCCCTTCTGGCGTGACGACATTGTGACGACATTACAGTTTTTTCCAATTGCTAAAGCCCTTTTGCATATCTTGATGGACATTTTTCAAAACTTAACGTACGATCCGCAGAACTCTCCGCTCTTTTCCCATATCTATGCGTCCGTCAGTCAAAAGACCATCCCTCTATCAAAATGAAAGTACGCTCTTCAATTTTATAACGTACGGGGTTAAGAATGTCTATGGACTGCCAATAAGCGACAGCACTAAATAATTATTCTGAAGGGGACACCCCTCATCTCAAAATGCATTCCTGTTACAATATCTCTTCAGGAGGAAGGAATAGAAGTGGAAAGAGAGCCTTCGACCAGTTTCCTTATTTCACTCAATGTAACTTCATGCAATAAAATTCTGAGTACGATATTTTTTATTGTAATAAATTTCACGTTACATCAAACGAGAAGAAAATGAAAATGTGAAAATGTGCGACTTAGGAGAAAACTCTAACTCTCAGATTCTGGAGGTACAATATACACATGTTGCCTGTCACAGCTTCTAGTATGGAAATGCACTTGGAGCCGCTATAACGAATAACGAACGGCACAATGTACAAGAGTGAGTGAACTTTAAAGGAGAGAATTGAAGCTGCTGTAACTGGAATACCCTTCTATTCAAGACCTGGGGTTCATTCGTCTAATCTGTCTCTTCCCGGCCAAAGCATCTCATCTACATCAGCTATGATGTCTTCCTTTGCTATGCAGCGATGAAAGTATTGACGAGAGTGGCGCATCCAGCCCCGAAAGCTTTCAGTTCGAATGGCAGAGCATGCCTCCGACATGGCTTCAAGAAGGGACACGCGATCACGAGCATCATGATCATAGACCCTCCATCGCCACGCTGAAAAGAACTCCTCGATGGGGTTTAGGAATGGCGAATAAGGGGGCAGGAATACCTGCATGCAATCAGAATGATCCTCAAACCACTTCTTCACTTCGGCTGTCTTGTGAAATCGAACATTGTCACAAATGAAGACATAGACAGTTTGGTCTTGCGTATTCTCCACCACATCAGGATCTCCTTGCAGCTCCCCGTACGCATGATCAAGGAAGCCCAGAAGCCTCTTGGAATTGAAAGCCCCCAAAACTTCTTCATGATACAAGAAACCATCCTCAGACATAGCTGCACATATGGTTATGTTTCCACCCCGCTCTGCTGGCGTTTCCACGGTAGCCCTCTCTCCTATGATGTTCCTACCACGTCTCCGTTTCTTATTCAGATTGAATCCGGCCTCGTCAAAAAACACATATTGGACGTTTCCTGAGGCAAAGGAATCAAGCTCCATGATTTGCTGAAAAAAAGGGATGTTTTGGATAATTTCATGACAAAATTTATCGGTGACTGGGAAAGGTGGGACTCTCCGATTAAGAAAGGTTGCTAGCTAATATTCCCAAAGTTTGTGTACCTGGACGTATTTAAAACGCTTTTCCTTCACGTCGTCCGTGTTTCTTCGGAATGGCACACGGTACAATTGCTTCATTGTGCACCGATACTTGCTCAGGATTCTGGCGATTGTGGAGGTACTCAATGTTTGTATACCTGAGAAGGTTTCCTCATCGTCAGCGATCATTTGTTGAATTTCCGAAAGTCGCAAGTCATTCCTTTTGCGAACCATCGCCACAATGGCTTGTTCTTGGTCGGCTGTCAGCCTGCTTGGCCTTCCTCCAGCACGAGCCTTACGGGTTGTCCTACCCGAATGAAGTTGCGCAGGATCACATTGGTATACAATTTACATACATAATAAGACTCTTGTCGAGAAATGCGAAATTTCGGCCCAATACCTGCTCGTCTTTCGAAAGTTAGAGATTTATGGTGGAGACTGTGGACTTGGAGAGATGAGGTTGGACTCGTTGCCCTGCTTCAGTAAGTGTTAATCCACGATTGACTACTAAGTCAGAGTAGCCCGAATCTGGTCTGGGATGTGAGCTCTTTTTGAGCCTGCGATCACGTCTTTTCGTCTGTGATTTTTGTTTCGCCTTCCCCGACATGACAATTTCTGTGTGAACTGCTGAGAACAATTCTGTGCATTCCGAATCAAAATTGTGGAATATATTGATGGACTTGCCAAGAGAATACGGTGTAATAAACTTTAGGGATCTCATCTAAGCCCTAAAAGACCGAATATGTCGAATCTAAAAGATCGAATATAAGTTAACATTTCTTAGCATAGGAGCTTTTTTCAGGATACAAACGTAGGTTTGTGAATGCTTCCTGAGCCCAAAGGTTGATTTTTATTTTTTCGAACTTAACCCTTTAATGCATGACGTAGCTGATATGCTACATACCAAATAAACAGTTTTAGAATGCGCAGGTATTGAGCTCCTGAGGTAAATCTGTTCGTAGCAGATGCGCAACCGTCCGGTTCTTATACCTAGCAACTATGCGGTCGCTAGGTGCCATACACTCCTGCTGGTAAACAATTTTAACCAATTTCGTTTCGTCGTATGGCATATTGACGCTTTTGATTTAATTTTCTTAAATTTCTTTAATTTTCTTTCCGTTAATCCAGGGTACAGGCTCATCGTATTTTTACATTTTCTTTTGTGTTGAGGTATGTACGAATGTTGACGGACCGACTGAGCTCTCTAGCATCCATGCAGCGTGGGTTAGAAAGCTGAAAATGCTGTTTGTAGCAAATGAGCAACAAGAACATTTTCAGGCCTACAGCTTACAAATTAGGTTTTAATAAATGTTTTCCATTTAACCCATGTTCTAGGATGTGAGTGAAACCTGCCAGATTTTTTTCGTCTTTCAGACCTGAATTAAGGTCACTATTGAAATAATATTATTTTTCCGCTCTTTCTTGAACCTTAAATGTGTATGTTCTATATATCGTTCTTATATTTTGTATTAATTTACTATATATTACATATTATTAATGTAATTACATAACTAAAGATTGCTTAACCCTCATCCGGGCAAGGTGAGTCTGTCAGACTCGCATGTAAAATAAGGCCGTTTGCTGCGGTTACGATATGTATTTCTTTGTAAATTTCTTTGTATTTTTGAAGAGCACGAACAAGGTGACAAAGTCACGAAAGCTCATTTTTCTACGAAAAAAATTGACAGTTATAGACGGAAATATGTCGTAGTGAGTCCAGCGGACTCACCTTGCCCGGATTAGAGTTAACTGACTGGTGAGAGAAGGCCTCCGACGGAATTGAGCCATGCATGAATTATTGAGTCCAATGTAGTGTAATATGGGACCGAAAGTTGCGAGAATCCCAAGAAATTACCGTAGAAAGAATGGAAATCCAATGTCCATTGGAATAGACATTGGGTCTGAATGGGTTGATACTTAGGGTATTTTATATTGCGCTTCTATTTTACCGTTGAAACTGCATGTTGGATGCCCGGGATCGAGAAAACTATTGGGAGTTTTTCGCAACTACAGGCTCGACTAGGGCAACGCACTCTCATAGACGTATCATTTCTTGATGGATGGCTATTTTCAAAACTTAACGTACCCAGGTCAAAACTGTATGTACTACTGTCAAGACTCAATTTCCATGCCCCAAAAGTCAAAACAGAACGTCCCACCATCAAATTCTAACGTACCTGGAGTCAAAACCTAAAGCACCGTTGGCGAAACTCAAAGGACGATCCATTGCTGTGAATGGGGAGGCAGGAGTCTCGCGAATCGATCCTTTCCCTGTCACCCATACCATGCGAAACTGACCAAGACTTCCCCAATGTCTTTCAATGGAGCGTACGTTACTTTTTGAGGCAAGGACGTTGAGTTTTGACGTGAGTGCCTTAAATTCGCTAAAACGGACCACAGCAATGTATTACATAGGAAAGTATGTTTCGGAAAAAGAAGGTGTGACGCGCATGCCGATTTACAAATTGTAAATATTAAATTAAATTAAATTAAATTCGCTAAATTTCTTAAAATTGCCTTAAATTCGTTCGAAAGGACGATGGAAATGTATTCTATTGTAAAAACAGGTTCATGTAAAGGACTTTTGGCACCCGTGACGTAATATAATTTAAAGATGGCATAGATGGGGCTATAACCGACTGATATGTGCTAGTTTTAATGCAATGGTTCTATATTCTCTGAAATTTGTGCATGAACTATTTTTCCAGTTTTGAAAATCATACATTGAGTACTTATCCTTCGATTCTCAGCACCTACTTTGACACCTAACACAATCTAGGCTCGGTTATTGAGCAGAGGTGTGAACGAAGGGCGTTTCAACAGTGCTCAACCGAGATCAATTCAGCCTAGATTTACTCCTGAAAAAGCCATCAATCGGCCCAAAGTGATAATTTCATGTGAGCCAGATGCTTGAGGTACTGTCGTCCATTGGCATAGGCGTACTCCAACTCAACAGAAACCTTACAGTACTGTGCAAAGACCAGGTATTTTCTTTGGGCAGAGGTTACATAGACTGTCTTCAAATTTCCCTTCTTTGACGTTTTAATGCAAAGTAGCCAATACACTTCTAACAAGGTTGTGGGTCATAAGCATATCAAATGCAGCAACGGTACAAACTTGTGACGTTTGGAACATCTTGTTATGAAGGTCCAGATTTTTCTTCATGTGAATACGCTGAAAATACACCTACTTTCTTAAGGTATTGTTTGTATGAAGGCCTTTCTAATGGAGCCTGAAGACAGATAAGAAGGAACGATAAATTCTGCAAAGGGTGGGTGGCCTATGAGGGTTGATTAGGCTTCCCTCCAGTAAATTTTGTCCATTCCTTTCCACTCAACATGGCAAATGCTGCATGCGAAATTTCATCCAAATCTGACGTATGATACTCTAGAACCACTGGAACGCGCGGGATAGAATGACCTGTTTGCATGGTATTAATCGTAGGTATGCCTAGTACAAAACCTTTTAGGGTCCAAATCGAGTGAAAAGATAAGCCTATGGAAAGCAACTATTCTGGACAATACTCATTACAGTAACTTTTGCTTGATTGCACACGTATCCCACCAGCCCCCCCCCCCCTTCTCTTGACGGGTTGAAACGGGAAGTAGAACATTTTTTATCTACAACAATATTCCTGCGATGTTGGGTCCATCAGGATGAAAACACTGGAGATCGTAACATGAGATTTTCGCATTTAGCAATATCTACGAACGAAAGTGGGTTCCATCGTCAAAAACCGTTTGCAACCTATAACAAATATAAATGAGAACAAAATGGCAGATGAAAGTCACCAATTCAAGGCAAGAAGCATTAATCTCTACTTATGCATGATGTGCGGACTAGGCTAACTGCAGGGTTGCGATTCCCTTTTGAACCGCTTTTAGTTGGGCATGTTGCAACTGAAATGAATTTTCATTGATGAACGCTCAGGACCAAGGCTCTTGGATATTACCGAATAGCAGTCAGCAATTTAGCATGTTAACGGCTTTGCTTTTTCGACGCAAGAAGCCCTTTCATCGTTTGAGAATAAGCATGCAGTTCTGACAACTCTGGACGATTAGAAAAGCTCTGTGATTGGTTGGAGTGGACTTTCTCGAGGACGTCGGTTGTCATCAAAAGCCATGCATCCATCGCTGGCGCCCACCCAATAGCTCTTCTTGTTCTTTTCCGTACGTTAAGTTCTGAAAGAGGTACGTTAAGATGTGAAAAACGCACATCGAGTTTCGCTTTTCGTACGTTAACAACGAAATCGGGTGTTAAGTTTTGTGAAAAATTTGCAGAGGTTTGGGATTTGTTCAAATAGTTTTGAAAACGGAAACGTAGTTTTGAGAAACGGACGTTAGCAATTGGGAAAAACTGTAACTTCATCACTATATACATTTCTGGTCGTTGCATCATTAATGCAGTCGTTAATTATTAAAAATAAGCGTTGAAAATTTTGATTCGTGATGGTCTCGAACTGGGATGGCGATATGGAAATAAAAGGTATTTAATCGCACAGGTTAGAGCTGAACGGGCACAGGAGGCGTCTGACATGGGAAGCGACGCCGAGAAGCATCCACGACGGCGTCGCTTCTGCCTTCGAGAACGCGGACTGCCTCGTCTTCGATGGGGACATCGCGAGGCTGTTCGCCCACAATGGGAACCTGGGGATCAATGTCACCGTCTTTATGGTGTGAATGGACGAGAGAAGACTTTTTGTGAAAGGGAATCTTTGAAGGATGGAGAAAACGAAAAGGAAGAAAACGATAACTTTTTATGTAGGCTGAGACCCATATTGCCATTGCTTGAATTGCCACTGCCATCATCCTTCACTTAGCAGCCGTGACCCGACGTTGCGTCACGACGACGACGGAACGGAAACATGGATGTGGTGTAGCGCGAATGGGAGCACGAGGGCAAAAATCGTCGGCATTAAGATGTTAAATTCGGTAAACAGGATTATGTATGTCGGGTGAGATGGATCTAAATGGAGATTGAATTCTCTTGCCGGCACGTAACTGCGAATCGTCAAAAATGGAATCGTCTCGCCTTTTTCGGTCGTGACGTCTCGTCTGAAAAAATACGTAGAATGAAATTCGCTCAGATGAAATTGAGACTTCGTTTTCTCCGCGCCCCCAAGGACAAGGAGCTTAAAATGTGCTGGAATAGCTTTCTGTCAATTTTCGAAGACGTCTGTCCCTTCGGAAGCATCCGTAGTCGATGTCGATGCACGAGTGCCTTCTCGTCCTGCCGATCGGACGCGTAGAGATTCTAGTCGTCGACCAGAAGCGGCGAGAAGGGCTTCACCCACTCCAGTTGTTTCTCCGGAGCATCCAAAAGCCCGGGGAAGTACCTCTCTCGTCATCAGATGAAGGAAAATCAGTTTTGTCTCCCGGTTTTCGGAATGCAGAATGGAAAGTGTTCACGGTGACGACTGACCTGAGTAACTTAATAAAATGTTCCAGATATTCTTCGTCTGTGCAAGTTTCAACGAATCCGAAATCGAGGTACTCGATGGGGACTCCGTACCATTGGATGAGCGTCTGCTTCTTCATCGCATCTCCCCAGGAACTCTCGACAAATTGATATTCCGAGGAAAACGGAATTTTTGCGCCTAAGGAATGCTTCTGGAAAACAGTGGATTGAAGTGGTTGCAGACTCCTCGCCAGCCTCGGTTAGTCTAGGACCGACAGCAGGAGACCCCTAGACAACACGGTTTAAGATGGTTAGGTTCAATTTTAAGAAGTCTAAAGGTTGATGATCAAAATGACGGCAGTAAAACCGGCTCCTATAGAGGCCCGCTGGCATGTTACTTAGGCACTTGGGTAATTACAGTTTAGAGGGGTTGGGTCTCGTTGTTGGCGCCATCTCTGGAGGGAACTGCGAACTGCACCTCATCCAATGTTGTTGGCGCCATCTCTGGAGGGAACTGCGAACTGCACCTCATCCCCCAATGTTGTTGGCGCCATCTCTGGAGGGAACTGCGAACTGCACCTCATCCCCCAATGTTGTTGGCGCCATCTCTGGAGGGAACTGCGAACTGCACCTCATCCGCAAATGTTCCTGGCGCCATCTCTGGAGGGATTCGCGAACTTCCCTTGTTCTTGGCGCCATCTCTGGAGGGAATCGCGAATTGGTACCCCTTGCTTCAGGCGCCATCCCGGAACCCATATTGATTTTGATATCACAGCTGGCTAGGATTTGTTCAATATTAGCCTTGAATATTAGTCGCATGGCTCATGACTTATGTATTGAGATTTTTTTGCTAGTCGGAGTGTCGATTCCGAAGTGGGACTCTCCCACTTCGGAATCGACACCGACTTGGATAGGATATTGCATGGATAGGAGATGCACTGTCATCAGTCGATTTATTGTATCATGAGTATGACCCATGGACATGGTATCAGGAACACAGGATTTTGCAAGAAAATGTACTTGATGTCTCTTTCAGAGTATTATGGTATGTGTTGGCATCGTCTCCAGTCTCCAGGTTATTTCCAATGGAACACAGGAGGGCTTCGTGTTCACGAAGATGGTGCAACTTGTCTGAGAAACCAAGCCTGAGTGTACTCCTTCTGAAACTCTGATCCTCAGGCACCTGGCCCCGAACATACTCCATTGGGGCTGAAAGACGTATACAGGTAGCACCACAACTCTCAGGATGCAGATGGTATGACAATTTTGTTTAGGAACAAACAGAAATCCAATTATGACTCTCGAAAGCCATGATATTCCCGTCGGACTGAAGCGACGGAAAAAAATCATTTGCAAGAAGCCCATACAAATTTGAAAAACTTTTCAGTTTCCACATGTCTGCAAAATTCAGGTTTTTCAGACCTTACCGAAGGATGAAAATGACGCAAGGCTGGGGTTCCATCATCAATTTCTCAGAGGAAGGTCAGAATCAATTGGATTTTTGAAACACATCACATTTTCAGATGAAGCTACATGTCATCCGAGTGGGAAGGTAAACTGATCATTAAGAGTTACTTAAGAAAAGAAACCCTATGAATTCGAACAAAATAGTGAACTATATCTTCTATGGGTAAAAAAAGATTAACTTCTTAAATCTGTGAAGGACTTTCTAAACATCCTGTATAATGGTTTATATCATCTCTTGGTAGCAAATGGTACCTGTAGCCCTTCTCTTGCATTACAGTACAGTACAATCGTCCCAAGAACATAGTGACATGAAAAGTGAAGGAACGAGAGATGTCACCTGTATGAACCATCTGTAAAAGACAAAGGATATGAAGGCATTGTCTTCCCCTCCCCCCTTTCTTCTTTTTCCCTTAGGACTTCATCCTCGTATCGACCTCGAAGGGGACGCCACGGTCGGTGGATCTCATCCTCTTGGGAGACTCCAGGTTCTTGAAATTTCGCTTCCCTGGCATCACCACCTGCTCCATCCTCTGCTCAAGAGCCTTGCATATTTGTTTTGTATCTTAAATTGCTTTCTGTCCGGGATCATTTGAAAGAGTTCGATGTGGAAATAGTATCGGCTGCCCATCCTTGTTCCGATCGCATTATCCCATGTTTGCCTCTTCCCAGTCTGTACCGAATGAAAAATAAAAAATTTATATTCATTACTACGTTGTTTTGCCATTTTCTCCAGTCATTAACGTCGATGAGGGACATAAGGAAGTGGCATAGGAAGAGGATGGGAAATCGCAGCGATTGGAGAAACCAATCGCGAGTCGCACTGACGCCAGATTCCATTGATATTCAATTATGCGAAGGTAATCGAACAATTCCCAAGTAGTTTCAACCTCAAAGGACCTGATTGATGTTCGTCTCGACACTGGAAGTGTGGCAAGAACCCAAAGAATCGACTTGGACAGAGACGCAGGGGATGAAAGCATATATGAATGATGAAAGTCGGGGACTGGCGAGCAAAGGTCATTAAAGGTCATCAATACAAACGCATGAACTGGCATCGAGAGAAGTTCTCCAGACGGACGAGTTCATCTCAGGCGCAAGGGGTGGTCGGAAGGCGGGAGAGTCCACGGAGTGGAAAAGAAAGGGGAGGTCGGCAGGGGGATGACGTCACTCAATTCGACCTTGAAGACCCACTTTTTTCCTGGTTCGAAAAAACCAGCAAGAAGCGTGATACTCCCGTTTCCCCTGAATCCCTGCGACGTCACGGATCTGGGCCGAGTCACCTCGATTCGACCTTGAGGCCTCAGACATCCGACTTCCCCTCGAAATTGCATGGACTCGTCCACCTGCCCCGTTACACTGAAAAACGCAGTTTTTTCGACAAGCTGGATCTCGTCCGTCCCTAGCCGAGAGGGAAAGCGTTCGTAAGGCATTCACAAGGCTTAGGATCGAATCCTAGCTGAGAATACTTTTCTTTTTTTTCGTGCCTTCTCCGTCTCATGATTCCACACGAAGTTTATCGACTTCTTTCTTGTCTCTTCGCACGAAGTGCATCACCAGGAAGACCAACCCGATGGTAGTAATTCGTTCGCGTGGAAGCGATGAGGCAAGCGCACGCTGGTTATTCGTATTTCCACACCAGCCATTAGTCTTTCCCTGCATTTCCGAGAAATGAGGCCTCCCGTGAATGAGGCGTGTCAGACGCTACGGTCCATCCATTCTAAAGAATATGTATGCTTTCATAACAGTATGTATAACTCCCTTTCACTCCAATAGAAGATCCATGTGTTCGGTGGTCCGCGGACCACAGATAGAGAACGACTGCCTAGGGGTCATTCCACGCCGACTCGAACAGAGCGTGAGATCGACCATCTCGGACTTGGACGAAAATCGGCATACACGCTTACAGGAATCGATTTAAAGAAAATAAACTTTCAACCGTTTCCTTACCTCTCGCACAAATCTCCAGATATACGTATACATTTGAATATCCCCAATTTTTGGGGCCTGTCGCCCACGTAGACTGGAAATGTGAATCTGTTTCTGCAACAACTTCTCCGGTATTTGAGATACAAGCTTCACACCTCTGGAATTTGTTGTTCCAATCGAAATTTCACGATATGCCATTTTTAGCGATACCAAATTCGAGATTGGCACTCAATGGCTTGATGAGAAATGAATATTTGACTGCAGCAGTAGAGCCAAAATAATTTCAAGCGAATTCTCAGACGTTTCAACAGTTTGACCGAATTCTGTGACCGTAACCTGCACTTGCCCCTCCAAGAATCGCGTGTTATAATACTTTATAGAAAAATTACCAGATATCTCCTTTCTAGCAATACCAAATTCAAGATTGGCAATCAATTTCTTCATGAGATAGCCATCAGCCATCTGTGCCCAGTCGATGCCGCAAAATAATTATGTCTCAAATTAAAAGTTCCATCACTAGTTACGATATCAGAGACAAGTTTTTTGCGCCAAACTTAAAATTTTAGAAGCAGCGCTTTTCCGAAATACACTCGTCTGGTTTTCTCTGTCAGACAGGTTTTTGGATTTTGGGGAGGTACTTTTTCTCGTTTTCAAACGTATGTTAATTTTTTTTTATGCTGCCACTTTAATGCCAACAGTCTCTTCAAGGATGCAGGTAAATTTTTTTTAGTCATTTTCAATTAGACGATTGAGTTTCTCGACATTTGCGTGAATGACGGTTGCTTTAGAACGCCATTCACCAGATAAATTTTCAAGATTAGTCTGACTAAACAGTAACAGCGAAAGCCACTCATACACAAACTTGTCATACGTGGGTTCAACGTGAAAGGCTTTAACAAGCCTTTCATGGCACGGTTGAAATTGGTTACTTCAAATCGGCTTTTCTACCTGAACTTGTATGCCGATTTTCGGGAAGATTGAAGATCGAGCTCACGTTCTGGTCGAGTTGACATGGAATGACCCCGAGGGGAAGGAAAACATACCTCCTTCAGGAAGAATGTTTAGTTAGTTTCACCTAGTTAGTTTCTCTACTTCCACATTTTTCTCCTAGAAATCATGAGGGTGTGAGACACGATCACTTCCCATCTGTAAAAATACCAGCCTCCATTTTGTTGACTCGGTCATCTTCGTTATGCATTCCTGCACGTAAACGTGCAATGTGCGAATGAAGCAGACGAGTGTGTGAATGATTTTAATCTGCACCAAGGACAAAAAAGAGAATCGAGAGTGAGTGCTAGAAACACGGAGGAGACGTGAAGACGCGACCACGTCTACACGACGAGATCGCGATGGGATTTTCGGTCCTGTTCCCACGGATTCGTGGAGATATCCTCGATGGGGTCGAGTAGGAGAAACGTTTCGATTCACTGAAAAATGAAAAAGGAACAAACGCATCTGAGGAAGTGAAAAACATAATAAAAAGAAGGTATCGCAGCGATGTGCATCAGGCAAGAGGCTAATTCATATTCGGGAATGGCAATAATATGCTGGCCACCAATGACCTATACCGGGATGGTGCACAAGATGGATAACGGGAGAAGAAAAATTCCCATCGAAAGAGAATCTAGGAGTGTCAAACATTTCCATTGGGGTAAATACTCCTTCAATATGAGTAAATAATTTTTAAAAAATCCAAAATTGCACATTTTCTTTTTGAAAAAGAGAAAATGGGAGGGAGGGCCCCGCTGTCATGTGTTGTACAACATGAAACTCGCATGAAAAAAAAACTTAGGATTCTACCCAATAGAGCACCAACAAAAATGCACCTGGTATCATGGGGAAAGCAAGTTTTGGATTCCAAGTCCGTGAAACTTAGCCTGAAAAGAAAAATGCGTTCAAATTAAACAAACAAGGTCTTGATATCGGAAGGACAAGCTGAATGGACGAGAATATCATCACACAAACCCAGAGAAAAAGCAGCAAATCTCTCTCGACATCCTCACAACTACACGCTTACTGAATGATACAGAAACAAAGAAGCACAATTTAACGAAAACTGAAATTTTAGTAGTAGGGCCAGGATGCCAGTACCACTAAGGTACTTAGTGGTATAGACGAGAATAAAATCCCCAAAAATTCATGCAATAGCAGCAAAACTCGCGTTTAATCATCAATCCAGCATACTTTGAGCATGATTCACAACCAACGCAGTCAAATTTAACGAAAACATGATGTTTAGTAGGCCTGTAGCACTAAGGAAATGCACGAGAATGTCACCACCCCAACTCATCGCAAAACAGCAAAACATGCCTTGAAATCGTCAATCCAACATGCTTTGAGCATTAATCCCATGAAAATAAGCAAAAAGGAACAAAAACTGAATTTTTAGAACTAAAGCCAGAATGCCTGTAACAGAAAGTGAATGGACGAGAATGTCACCAACCCGAATCATGAGAAAAACAGAAAAACTCGCTGGAAATCCTTGCTCGTTCGTAGTTGGAGAGAGGTTGAAATCCAAATCCTACTCATTCTGACATAAAATGAATTTTTAGAATTAAGGCCAGGATGCATGTATAACGGAGGAAATGCAAGAGAACGTCACCACCACAACTCATGGCAAAATGAAACAAAACTCGCACGAGATCTACACTCTAGCACGCTTACGGAGTGATTGAGAAGCAAAGAAGCCTCATTTAACGAAAACTGCATTTTTAGAACTCAGGCCAGAATGCCGGTACCAGTAAGAGAATGGAAGAATATGTCACCACCCCAAATCATGGCAGGAACAGAAAAATTCGCGGAAAATCCTTGGTCATACATTGCTGGAGACAGGCTGACATGAATTCCTACTCATTCTGACAGAAACTGAATTTTTAGATTTAAGGCCAGCATGCCTGTATCACTAATGAAATGGAAGAGAATGTCACCAACCCGAATCATGAGAAAAACAGCAAAACTAGGTCAAATTCCTCATTCCTGCAC
Organism: Darwinula stevensoni; assembly: GCA_905338385.1. Lineage (NCBI taxonomy): Eukaryota > Metazoa > Arthropoda > Ostracoda > Podocopida > Darwinulidae > Darwinula > Darwinula stevensoni. Next base: position 11,212 of record CAJPEV010002510.1, on the reverse strand, counting down.
GCCAACTGAATCATTGAGAAGCAAAAAAGGTAAATTTTTACGAAAACTGAATTTTTAGAACTAAGACCAGGATGCCGGTACCAGAAAGTGAATGGACGAGAATGTCACCAACCCGAATCATGAGATAAACAGCAAAACTGGCTCGAAATCCTTCCACGTACGTTGCTGCAGACAGGTTGACATGAATTCCTACACATTCTGACAGAAACTGAATTTTTAGAAATAAGGCCAGAATGCCTGTAGTAGTAAGTGAATGGATGAGAATGTCACCACCGCAACCCATGATAAAAACAGCAAAACTTGCTCAAAATCCTTGGTCTTACATTGCTGGAGTAAGGTTGACATGAATTCCTACTCGTTCTAACAGAAACTGAATTTTTAATACCAAGGCTAGCATGCCTGTAGCAGTAAGTGAATGGACGAGAATGTCACCACCCCAACGCACTGAAAATATAGCAAAATTTTATTAAAATCCTCACTACTGCACGCTAACTAAATCATTGAGAAGTCAAAAAGGTAAATTTAACGAAAACTGAATTTTTAGAACTAATGCCAGGATGCCTGAATCACTAATGAAATGCAAGAGAATGTCACCACCCCAACCCATGATAAAAACAGCAAAATTCGCTCGAAATCCTTGGTCGTACATTGCGGGAGTAAGATTGACATGAATTCCTACTCATTCTGACAGAAACTGAATTTTTAGGTAAATTTTTACGAAAACTGAATTTTTAGAACTAAGACCAGGATACCGGTACCAGAAAGTGAATGGACGAGAATGTCACCAACCCGAATCATGAGAAAAACAGCAAAACTCGCTCGAAATCATCATTCCAGCGCGCATCAACCGAGCCAAGTATAACGAAAACGGAATTTTCAGAAATCTGTNAAACTGAATTTTTAGAACCATGGCAAGCATGCCTGTAGCAATAACTCAATGGACGAGAATGTCACCACCTCAACCCAGGACAAAAACAGCAAAACTCGCTCAAAATCCTAGGTCGTACATTGCTGGAGTAAGATTGACATGAATTCCTACTCATTCTGACAGAAACTGAATTTTTAGGTAAATTTTTACGAAAACTGAATTTTTAGAAGTAAGACCAGGATGCCGGTACCAGAAAGTGAATGGACGAGAATGTCATCACCCGAATTCATGGCAAAAACAGCGAAACTCGCTCGAAATCCTTGGTCGTACTTTGCTGGAGTGAGGTTGACATGAATTCCTACTCGTTTTGACAGAAACTGAATTTTTTTTATTTAAGGCCCGTATGCCTGAATCACTAATGAAATGCAAGAGAATGCAACAACCCCGAATGATTACAAAAACAGCAAAACTCGCTGGAAATCCTTGGTCGTACGTAGATGGAGACAGGTTGCCATGAATTCCTACTCGTTCTGACAGAAACTGAATTTTTAATACCAAGGCAAGCATGCCTGTAGCAGTAAGTGAATGGACGAGAATGTCACCACCCCAACTTATTGCAAAAATAGCAAAATTCGTGGGACATCATTTTGTCGTCCATTGCTGTATTGAGGTACACATGAATTCCTACTCATTGACAGAAACTGAATCTTTAATACCAAGGCTAGCATGTCTGTAGCAGTAAGTAAATGGACGAGAATGTCACCAACCCGAATCATGAGAAAAACAGCAAAACTAGGTCAAATTCCTCATTCCTGCACGCCAACTGAATCATTGAGAAGAAAAAAAGGAAAATTTAATGAAAACGGAATTTTTAGAACTAAGGCCAGGATGCCTGAATCATTAATGAAATGCAAGAGAATGTCACGACTCCAACCTATGGCAAAAACAGCAAAACTCTTGGGACATCATTTTGTCGTCCAATGCTGTATTGAGGTAGACATGAATTCCTACTCGTTCTGACAGAAACTGAATTTTTAGAACTAAGGCCAGAATGCCTGAATCATTAATGAAATGCAAGAGAATGTCACCACCCCAACGCATTGCAAATATAGCAAAATTTTATTAAAATCCTCACTACTGCACGCTAACTAAATCATTGAGAAGTAAAAAAGGTAAATTTAACGAAAACTGAATTTTTAATACCAAGGCAAGCATGCCTGTAGCAGTAAGTAAATGGACGAGAATGTCACCACTCCAACTTATGGCAAAAACAGCAAAACTCGCTCGAAATCCTTGGTCGTACATTGCTGTAGTCAGATTGACATGAATTCCTACTAGTTCTGACAGAAACTGAATTTTTAGAACCATGGCAAGCATGCCAGTACCAGAAAGTGAATGGACGATAACGTCACCAACCCGAATCATGAGAAAAACAGCAAAACTGGGTCAAATTCCTCACTCCTGCACGCTTACTGCATGATTTAAAAGTAAAAAAGGTAAATTTAAAGAAAACTGACATTTTAGAACTAAGACCAGGATGCCTGAATCACTAAGGAAATGCAGGAGAATGTCACCACCCCGAATCATGAGAAAAACAGCAAAACTCGCTCAAAATCCTCGGTCGTACATTGCTGGAGTAAGACTGACATGAATTCCTACTCATTCTGACAGAAACTGAATTTTCAGAACTAAGGCCAGCATGGCGGTAGCAGAAAGTGAATGGACGAGAATGTCACCAACCCGAATCATGAGAAAAACAGCAAAACTCGCTCGAAATCATCATTCCAGCGCGCATCAACCAAGCCAAGTATAACGAAAACGGAATTTTCAGAAATCTGTGCAGGATGCCTGTAGCAGAAAGTGAATGGACGAGAATGTCATCACCCGAATTCATGGCAAAAACAGCAAAACTCGCTCGAAATCCTTGGTCGTACATTGCTCTAGTAAGATTGACAAGAATTCCTACTAGTTCTGACAGAAACTGAATTTTTAAACTAAGACCAGGATGCCGGTACCAGAAAGTGAATGGACGAGAATGTCACCAACCCGAATCATGAGAAAAACAGCAAAACTCGCTCGAAATCATCATTCCAGCGCGCATCAACCGAGCCAAGTATAACGAAAACGGAATTTTCAGAAATCTGTGCAGGATGCCTGTAGCAGAAAGTGAATGGACGAGAATGTCACCAACCCGAATCATGAGATAAACAGCAAAACTGGCTCGAAATCCTTGCACGTACGTTGCTGCAGACAGGTTGACATGAATTCCTACACATTCTGACAGAAACTGAATTTTTAGAAATAAGGCCAGAATGCCTGTAGTAGTAAGTGAATGGATGAGAATGTCACCACCCCAACGCATTGCAAATATAGCAAAATTTCATTAAAATCCTCACTACTGCACGCTAACTAAATCATTGAGAAGTCAAAAAGGTAAATTTAACTAAAATCCAATTTTTAGAACGAAGGAAAGGATGCCTGAATCACTAAGGAAATGCAGGAGAATGTCACCACCTCAACCCAGGATAAAAACAGCAAAACTCGCTCGAAATCCTAGGTCGTACATTGCTGGAGTAAGTTTGACATGAATTCCTACTCGTTCTGACAGAAACTGAATTTTCAGAACTAAGGCCAGCATGACGGTAGCAGAAAGTGAATTGACGAGAATGTCACCACCCCAACGCATTGCAAAAATAGCAAAATTCGTGGGAAATCATTTAGTCGTCCATTGCTGTATTGAGGTAGACATGAATTCCTACTCGTTCTGACAGAAACTGAATTTTTAATACCAAGGCAAGCATGCCTGTAGCAGTAAGTAAATGGACGAGAATGTCACCACTCCAACTTATGGCAAAAATAGCAAAACTCGCTCGAAATCCTTGGTCGTACATTGCTGTAGTCAGATTGACATGAATTCCTACTAGTTCTGACAGAAACTGAATTTTTAGAACTAAGGCAAGGATGCCAGTACCAGAAAGTGAATGGACGATAACGTCACCAACCCGAATCATGAGAAAAACAGCAAAACTGGGTCAAATTCCTCACTCCTGCACGCTTACTGCATGATTTAAAAGTAAAAAAGGTAAATTTAAAGAAAACTGACATTTTAGAACTAAGACCAGGATGCCTGAATCACTAAGGAAATGCAGGAGAATGTCACCACCCCGAATCATGAGAAAAACAGCAAAACTCGCTCAAAATCCTCGGTCGTACATTGCTGGAGTAAGACTGACATGAATTCCTACTCATTCTGACAGAAACTGAATTTTCAGAACTAAGGCCAGCATGGCGGTAGCAGAAAGTGAATGGACGAGAATGTCACCAACCCGAATCATGAGAAAAACAGCAAAACTCGCTCGAAATCATCATTCCAGCGCGCATCAACCAAGCCAAGTATAACGAAAACGGAATTTTCAGAAATCTGTGCAGGATGCCTGTAGCAGAAAGTGAATGGACGAGAATGTCATCACCCGAATTCATGGCAAAAACAGCAAAACTCGCTCGAAATCCTTGGTCGTACATTGCTCTAGTAAGATTGACAAGAATTCCTACTAGTTCTGACAGAAACTGAATTTTTAAACTAAGACCAGGATGCCGGTACCAGAAAGTGAATGGACGAGAATGTCACCAACCCGAATCATGAGAAAAACAGCAAAACTCGCTCGAAATCATCATTCCAGCGCGCATCAACCGAGCCAAGTATAACGAAAACGGAATTTTCTTGGACGAGAATGTCACCACCTCAACCCAGGACAAAAACAGCAAAACTCGCTCAAAATCCTAGGTCGTACATTGCTGGAGTAAGATTGACATGAATTCCTACTCATTCTGACAGAAACTGAATTTTTAGGTAAATTTTTACGAAAACTGAATTTTTAGAACTAAGACCAGGATGCCGGTACCAGAAAGTGAATGGACGAGAATGTCACCAACCCGAATCATGAGAAAAACAGCAAAACTCGCTCGAAATCCTTGCACGTACGTTGCTGCAGACAGGTTGACATGAATTCCTACACATTCTGACAGAAACTGAATTTTTAGAACTAAAGCCAGAATGCCTGTAGTAGTAAGTGAATGGACGAGAATGTCACCACTCCAACCCATGGCCAAAACAGCAAAACTCGCTCGAAATCATCATTCCAGCGCGCATTGAGCATGACTCACAATCAACCGAGCCAAGTATAACGAAAACGGACTTTTCAGAACTCTGTCCAGGATGCCTGTAGCAGAAAGTGAATGGACGAGAATGTCATCACCCGAACTCATGACAAAAACAGCAAGACTGGGTCAAAATCCTCACTCCTGCACGCTTACTGCATGATTTAGAAGTAAAAAAGGTAAATTTAACGAAAACTAAATTTTTAGAACTAAGGCCAGAATGCCTGAATCACTAAGGAAATGCAGGAGAATGTCACCACCATGAATCATGAGAAAAACAGCAAAACTCGCTCAAAATCATCGGTCGTGCATTGCTGGAGTAAGATTGACATGAATTCCTACTCATTCTGACAGAAACTGAATTTATAGAACTAAGACCAGGATGCCTGAATCACTAATGAAATGCAAGAGAATGTCACCACTCCAACCTATGGCAAAAACAGCAAAACTCGTGGGACATCATTTTGTCGTCCATTGCTGTATTGAGGTAAACATGAAATCCTACTCGTTCTGACAGAAACTGAATTTTCAGAACTAAGGCCAGCATGGCGGTAGCAGAAAGTGAATGGACGAGAATGTCATAACCCGAACTCATGGCAAAAACAGCGAAACTCGCTCGAAATACTTGGTCGTACATTGCTGTAGTAATATTGACATGAATTCCTACTCATTCTGACAGAAACTGAATTTTTAGTACCATGTCACCACCCCAACCCATTGAAAAATAGAAAAATTGTATTAAAATCCTCACTACTACACGCTAACTGAATGGTTGAGAAGCAAAAAAGGTAAATTTAACGAAAACTGAAGTTTAAGAACTAACGCCAGGATGACTGTATAACTAAGTGAATGGACGAGAATGTCACCACCTCAACCCAGGACAAAAATAGCAAAACTCGCTCGAAATCCTTGGCCGTACATTGCTGGAGTAAGGTTGACATGAATTCCTACTCGTTTTGACAGAAACTGAATTTTTAATACCAAGGCAAGCATGCCTGTAGCAGTAAGTGAATGGACGAGAATGTCACCACCCCAACGCATTGCAAATAAAGCAAAATCGTAATAAAATCTTCACTACTGCACGCCTACTGAATCATTGAGAAGGAAAAAAGGTAAATTTAACGAAAACTGAATTTTTAGAACTAAGGCCAGGATGCCTGAATCATTAATGAAATGCAAGAGAATGTCACCACCCCAACGCATTGCAAATATAGCAAAATCGTATTAAAATCTTCACTACTGCACGCCTACTGAATCATTGAGAAGGAAAAAAGGTAAATTTAACGAAAACTGAATTTTTAGAACCATGGCAAGCATGCCTGTAGCAATAACTCAATGGACGAGAATGTCACCACCTCAACCCAGGACAAAAACAGCAAAACTCGCTCAAAATCCTAGGTCGTACATTGCTGGAGTAAGATTGACATGAATTCCTACTCATTCTGACAGAAACTGAATTTTTAAACTAAGACAAGCATGTCGGTAGCAGAAAGTGAATGGACGAGAATGTCATCACCCGAATTCATGGCAAAAACAGCGAAACTCGCTCGAAATCCTAGGTCGTATATTGCTGGAGTAAGGTTGACATGAATTCCTACTCGTTCTGACAGAAAATGAATTTTTAGAACCATGGCAAGCATGCCTGTAGCAGTAAGTGAATGGACGAGAATGTCACCAACCCGAATCATGAGAAAAACAGCAAAACTGGGTCAAAATCCTGCACGCTCCTGCTCCTGCACGCTTATTGCATGATTTAAAAGTACAAAAGGTAAATTTAACTAAAACTGAATTTTTAGAACCATGGCAAGCATGCCAGTAGCAGTAAGTGAATGGACGAGAATGTCACCAACCCGAATCATGAGAAAAACAGCAAAACTGGGTCAAAATCCTGCACGCTCCTGCTCCTGCACGCTTATTGCATGATTTAAAAAGTACAAAAGGTAAATTTAACGAAAACTGATATTTTAGAAATAAGGCCAGGATGCCTGAATCACTAAGGAAATGCAGGAGAATGTCACCACCTCAACCCAGGACAAAAACAGCAAAACTCGCTCGAAATCCTAGGTCGTACATTGCTAGAGTAAGGTTGACATGAACGAGAACGTGTTGTAGTGCCGTTCCAAGTTGTATTTTTTCCACACAGACACAGAGAAACCACACACCAGGCACACTGGCTTTCCTCCTTTTCCGACAGTGAACATGTACTTCTCTTCCCACTCTGAATTAAATTCCCGACACTCCACACCTTTGCGTTTTCTCGAACTTGGCTTGCTGAAACTCATTTTTGTTTCTCCCTTAGCGCCTCGCGGGCCAGTTTATAGCACCTCGCGGGCCACTTCTGGCCCGCGGGCCACGGGTTGGGCACCACTGCACTAACTCATGCCAAAAACAGCAAAATTCCCTGGAAATCCTTGCTCGTACATTGCTGGAGGCAAATTGAAATGAATTCCTACTCATTCTGAAAGAAACTGAATTTTTAGAACTAAGGCCTGCATGCCTCTAGCAGTAAGTGAATGGACGCGAATGTCACCACCCCAACCCATTGAAAAAATAGAAAAATTGTATTAAAATCCTCACTACTACACGCTACCTGAATGATTGAGAAGCAAAAAAGGTAAATTTAACGAAAACTGAAGTTTAAGAACTAAGGCCAGGATGACTGTATCACTAAGTGAATGGACGAGAATGTCACCACTCCAACCCATGGCCAAAACAGCAAAACTCGCTCGAAATCCTTGGTCGTACATTGCTGGAGTAAGGTTGACATGAATTCCTACTCATTCTGACAGAAACTGAATTTTTAGAACTAAGGCCAGCATGCCGGTAGCAGAAAGTGAATGGACGAGAATGTCACCACCCGAACCTATGGCAAAAACAGCAAAACTCGATCGAAATCACTGTTCGTACATTGCTGGAGACAGGTTGAAATCCAATTCCCACTCATTCTGACAGAAAATGAATTTTTAGAACTTAGGCCAGAATGCTTGTTCCAATAAGTGGATGGACGAGAATGTCCCTACCACAACTCATGGCAAAAACAGCAAACTTGGGTCAAAATCCTCACTCCTGCACGCTTTGTGAATGATTGAGAAGCAAAGAAGCCAAATTTAACGAAAACTGAATTTGGTTATGACTAGTATCATTCTTTGTACTAATTCCCTTGATCGCATTCTTTATATTTACTCTTAGGAAATTTTTGGCATGGATGCTGGAATTGGGCCCCTGCCTCTAGGAGGGTAGGAATCTTGGTCATGCTCGGGTTTCTACTCGTTTAACCAGTAATCCAGTGTTTTCCATCATTTTTGTTATTGCATGTTTGTAACCGTCTTCCACCGGATGTCATTCTATATTGAAAATGAATGTGCCTCCTTCTTCCGTTTCAGCCTTCTCTTCATCAAGTTCTCTTGATGAGTTGAATTTTGCAACGTTTCCTTGTTGCACACACGATGCTTGGAAGTCATGTTGTACCCTGGAACACAGCCTTTCCTGAAATATAACTAAATATTTTGGGCAATCATTGGATGCACGTTTCAATTGGTTCATAAATGGTTTCTCATAAATGGTTGATTTGGGAAGGGTCAAAATGAAATATCAAAGATCGCGTTTGGCGACTATAGAATTAACCATTTGGAAAAATGTGAAATAAAAACAGTTTTATATCAAGGCCTTGGTTCTTGGTTAACTTTAGAGACGAGTTTACTGAGAGGGACAAAAGACAAACATCTGAATCAAAGTTCCTGTTTGTGCACGGAAGGGCATGCTGCTGGTATTTCGGTACTCATCTTATTGGATAAGACCGGTGAGGATAAACTATTATGTAATTAACGCCAGCTGATGTCTCCATCAGACTTTGATGATGGATGTCTGTATGGTGCTTTCCACGTCAGAGTGAAGTGAAAGTTTCCTTTCCCTAAACTCTAATTAGAGTTTAGGGAAAGGAAACTTTGAAATTTGAGAACACATGAGTAAGGGCAATGTCATAAATAGAGGTACGGGAATGAATCGCTACATGAGCATTTTTATTTTTCTCATCATACAATGCTTAGGGAGGAGCGGAGCTCCTTTAGAAAAAAAAACTGGAGGAGAGGGGAGAAAAGTCCTGAAGAAGCGAATGGAGTTGCACCTTATTTTTAATTTTATATTATCTAGGGATCTTTGTCTATGCGTTGTTCGGCTTACTTTTTCCAGTTCAATTGATCCTAGATCTAACCAAGTCTGTCCTCTTATGAGGTCATGCAAAGAACGGAAAGGCGTCTGTTTCCATGCCGTGGAGAAAGATATCCCCAGGTTTGAAAAGAAAAGATTTTGGCATAGTGGTATGTTACGGAAGGAAACCGAATGAAAAAAGGACACAGAAAAACTTCTTGGAAGGGACATCCAAAATCTAACTAGTTCAGAATTATCAGGTGGAGTACAATCCTCTGAGGTGGAAAAACCGGGAGAAAGAATGAAGAACCCATGACCAATTGTGATGAGTAGGCCGCATGCCAGACTAGCAGAGGAAGGCTAATTGTGAAGGATACTCGTTTGAATTCGTGAGAAACCTCTTAACCCTTTCAGGACCATAAGCATTGTGGGACAGCGACCTTAGCTTTAATGACGTGTTTAGGGTGAAAATGACGTGTAGATTCCAAAAAACTTTGGAGGCTATATCTCCCATAGTTCTCGAGATATAGCGTGGGACAAATATGTCCCACAACAAAAAAATACATATTTTTTCGAAAAATAAACAAATGAGTGTCGAAATGAGAAAATATGTTACAGTAAGGACATACGAAGGCAAATATTTTTTTCGGCTGCATCGGTTTTTCAAAACAAAAAAATCAAAATTCACATTTCTGGACCCGTTTGGAAAAAGATAATTTTGCTTAAAAGATAATTTTGTCTGGTGACGACACAAATTCATATATTCATAAAACATGCCATAATTTTGAAAGTCCATGACATACTGATTCCTTATTCGCAAAAAGCATCGCCCTAGACTAATTCATTCAAATTTGGGAGGATTTTGAAAATATGGGACAAATACGTCCCTTGGTCCTGAATGGGTTAATATGGCACAGACGTCTTGCTTCCAAAGAGATCAAACGTTGACTTCCCTGGATCAGGGGTCTATGTAAGTAAATGAGATGAAGCCAATGCTTCTTCTGCCAGACGGTGTTGCGAAATTTAGATTCAAATTCAAAATTCAAGATAGTGATATCAAGAGGCGATTTCACCCATTTCGATATCACGTGTCGAGGTCGAGCGTTCCTTAATTTTAGGGTAGGCCTAACCCTCTTAAAGCTAAATATTTTTATTCTGTTTTGTTTTTTTTTTTG